>JAQQSZ010000456.1:0-17762 GCA_028646595.1 Phalanger gymnotis | reverse complement strand
ACCCTCACACTCCTCACCCTGGGCCCCCCACTTTGTGTCCTCACCTGCCCCAGCCCTACTCCACTCGCCCAGCCCCACGATCCTCTGTGAAGCGCTTTAACAAAGCTGTGCCTGGTTCTCTGTCCTCACCCTCGGATAAGGTGAGGGGGCGGGGCTCCCAGGACTGTCGCCCCCATTCTCCCTCCGGGCACCTCTGCCTCAACGCCTCTCATCCTCACACCCACCTACAATCCACTTACTTGCCCCCACCCAAACTAAGGGACCGTCACCAAGACACCTCCCACCCCCCACCCAAGCCCAGCTTAGGGGCGGCAGGCTGCGGGGCCCCGAGTCACACACAGGCTTCTTCAGGGCTTCTTCCCTTCAGCACCGCCCTGACCGCACCCCAGGTGAAGGAGACGGCTCCCGGGAAACCGCCCCACCACCACCACCCTGGGCTGGGGTCTTAGTTTTCTGTAGGAAACCCCATCTCACCCATTCTTCTACCACTGGATGCTGTGTGTAGTCTCCAGGTGGCCGTTTAATTCTGTTCTCTGCTTAACCTGCCCAGGTCTCGGGCAGGGCTAGGGCCCGCAACAAAAACAGAGAGATCCCTAGCCTTCCATGGCCCCCAGGCAGAGAAGCCCAGGATCACTGAGGCCAGTCTGCGCTTGGTACTTCTGGTTGGCTTCATGGAGGCTCTGCCAGCCAGTAGCAAACCTGGGAACACTTGGCTGTTGTGCTCCCGGCTAGAATCAGAGAGAAAGAAGGTCCTAGTCCTCAATCCTCTCCTTCTGACTGAGTGGAATGCTGAGAGAGTGAAGCCCCCTCAGTATGGCATTGAATAAAATACTGAAATAGTGAAGCCCCACCCCACCCCCAGCATGGGAAAATACCTTACCTCTCCTGCCATCCACCCCCACCCTGCACCCCTCCTATATTTTTAGAAACAGCTTTGCTAAGAAAGTAGAGATAAGAAATTACATCTAGGGACAGACACCTGCAAGGTCCTGTTTATCTAGCTGTTACTCTCTTTTTGCTGAGTACCAGTCTCACACCTGTCTTTTTGTTCTTTGTTCTCTGTTGCTGGGAAAAGATTTCGAGTTTAGAATGTGAGCTCCAAACCCAGTCAATGGGAAGAGGAGCCAGTGGGGAGGGTGGGGGGAACTCTGTGTTAGGGTCTATATAACTTGCTTTGAGCTATATGTAACACATATACACACATGCTGGCATCATCTTGGGCCAGACTGGGGTGTGTCCTTTCTCATAAGAAAGTAATAAACTCCTTTTTGCCTTTTCTCAAGAACGGTCTCAGTCTATTTTTAATGTGAGTGGTGGTCTCTGACCCACACATGGCCTTCCAACCTCCAGCCCTCTTCAGTGTGACCCTTTCCCTTCCTTAGAAGGTGGGAAGAAAATGTCCCCGCCAAAATTGAGGGCATCTGAAGATTGAAGAAATCTGCAGGCTCATTTGTGGAGGGGTGCATTGCCACCTCCGTTTTAATGACCTCCATCCAACCTCCCCAGGCCTTGTAGATAAGAAAGCAAGAAATCCAAGAATAGAGAGTGAATGAGAGTCCAGTAAATGGAATGTGGAATCAGAGTAGAAGACTTTGTCTCACCAGAAAAGGGGCAGATATGTGGCACAGTGGATGGAGCCAAGGGCTGAGAGTCAGGAAGACATAAATTCCAACCTGGGCCTCAGACATTTACTAGCTGTGTGACCCTGGGCAAATCACTTAACCACGTTTTCCTCATCTGAAAAATGAGGAGAAGGAAATACCAAGCCACTCCAATTTCTTTGATTTAAAAAAAAAAAACCCAAAAGGGGTCACAATGAGTCAGACACAACTCAATAGCAACAAAAGGAAAGAGCTTTAATTATTAAAATGGGGAGGAGTACCATTTCAGCCTAAGGTGGGTTCTGAACTGCCTGAAATATGAAGGTGTGAATTCCTACTAACCTTTTTTTTTTTTTTCAGAAATACAGGACCTGAGCACGTTTGATAGGATTTTCCCTCTTTCTCATCACCCCTACTAGGAAACCATGAAACTTCAGCTTTTGTGGAGAGCTTAAAATTACCCCTGGAAAGGATCTTAAGAGGTAATCTTCATTTTTCAAATTAGGAAATTGAAGACCGACAATGTTGAGAGACTTTTCCAAGTGATATAGAGAGGAAGCAGCAAAGCTGAGCTTTGCCCCTCCATCCTCTCACTGCATATTCAATCCTTTCCCCAACACAGGCTGGACTAGAGACAGTCCTGAATGAGCCTCCTCTGGGGAAGGACACCTGGATCCTCCAGAGCATGGTGGAGGCAGCACTGTGTGGAAAGGCAAGGAAAGAGCTGGATGATTCCATTCCTTATCATTTCCTGCTACCAGACCCTTCAGACCAAGTCCTCTCCCATCTTTCTTATTTTGATCCCGATGGACCTTAAAATAATCTCTCCTAAAAAACCCAACCCTTTTCCCTTTGCATTGTGCTTCCTTCCCCACAGCACAGCTGTCTGGTGTACCAGTTTTCTAGGAAAAATATAGACAAATCCTGAGATTTTTCCATCCTTTCAGTGATACCTCCTCTGGAAAAGATTAGGATGCTGCCTCCTCAGCCCTTCTCTCTCTCAGTGGCTAACACTGCTCTCTCTCAGAATATTCCATGTTCTCCAGAATCCTCTAAGCAATGGTTCTGAAAGACCCGGTCAGGCCACAGCCGGAGGATTGTGTTCAGTCTGGGGCACCATAGTTTAGAAAGAGTGTGGACACTGTTTCCAGAAGACACTTGTCCAGAAGACAAGGACCAGAATTTTGGTGAGGGGACCAGAGAACTTGCTAGGACTGGAGGAAGGAATTGGGAATGTTTGCCTAGAAGAAGAGAAGATACTGAGGGGAGAAGATGGTTGTCTTCAGGTATATGAAGGATTGTTTGGAAAAAGACTCAGACAAGTCCAAGAGATCATGACTAGGACCTGAGGAAACATTGCAGAGAAGCTGATTTCACCTGAGGATTAGGTCTGTCTAGAAGTGCAATGGGCCTCGCCTGGAAGTCATGGCTTCCTCTGCATTGGAGGTCCTCAGGCAGACACTCACTGACCATGTGGTTAAGATAGAGAAGGGATTGTTGTTCAGACAGGAGCTTGGGTGGAGGTACCTGGGAGCTCTTAGTCTCTGATCTGAGTTATCAGCCCCAACCATCAGCAACCATGCCTGCTAGTGAAAAGGCCATTTTCTCTCCTCATTCATTCATATAGGAGAGAGAGAGAGAGAGAGAGAGAGAGAGAGAGAGAGAGAGAGAGAGAGAGAGAGAGAGAGAGAGAGAGAAAATGAACTGGGACCCAAAGCAAACATATTCCTCTTGTTTAGTACAAGTTTTATTATGGTGTTAAGTCTGCAGATTTCAGAATGCAAGAGCTGTGGAATTCAGTGACCCTAGCTGCGTTAACTGGAGGGAGTCAGGAAGCCATTATGTAGACCCAGGACCCTAGAGATGGTGATGCTGAAAAGAAAGCACTAAGAAGCAGAGTCCCCCAAGTGCTGAGAGGGAAAGGGGTGGGGAGAGACAGAGACAGAGAGGAGGGAGGTAGGGAGAGAGAGAAAAGGTGTGGACAGTGACACAGAGACAAAGAGGGAAGGCGAGAGGAGAGAGGGAGGAGAGAGATAGAAGGAGAGACAGGGAGAAAGAGGAGAGAGAGAGAGGGGGGAGGGAGAGAGAGGGAGGAAGGAGAGCAATAGAAGGAGAAATGGAGAGGAGAGAGAGAGGAGGGGGGGAGTGAGAGAGAAAGAGAAGGTGTGGACAGTGACACAGAGACAGGGAGAGAGCACCAAAGCCTTCCAACATGCAATGAAACAGCTGGAAAACAACTGCTTAAGGAAGGAAGCCTTGGGCTATTGATTGATTTGGCTCTAAGGAAAAGGACGGCAGGGACAGAGTGTAAAGCGAACCTCAAAGAAGCATCTTAGACCAGAGAAGCTGCTCTGCCAACTTCCAGTGGATGAAGAGTAGCAGGAGAGGCCGCTCTCTGGCGCCATCTACAGGGTTTAGGGGAGTGAAGGACCAGGTTAAAGTGTTAAGAATTCTAGGCTGTCCAGAAAAGAAAATGACCAATACTGAGGGGCTACAGGGAGACAGGCCCATTAGTGCCCTTTGGGTGAGACTGTGAATTGGCGTAGTCATTCTGGAAATCAGTTTAGGACTGTGGCTCCAAAGTTATTATATTATGTGTGCCCTTTTACCCAGCAAGGTCTTCTAGGTCTTGACCCCAAAGAGTGCAAAGAAAGAAGAAAAGGTTTAAAATATATGTGTGTGTATGTATAAGGTTTACACATACATATATGTATATATTAATTATAACATCTTTCTAATGTCAAAGAACTGAAAACTAAAGCAGTATGTACCCATTTCAGACTGGCTAAACACATTTTGGTGTGAATGATGATGATGGTAATGGTTTCAGAGAAACCAGGGAAGCCTTGTATGAATCAATGCAGAGTGAAATGAACGGAACCAGGAGAACAATTTGTACAAGAACAACATTGTAAAAATAAACAATTTTGAACACCTTACGAATTCAATAAGCACAATGACCAACCCTGATTCCAGAGGACCAACAATGGAGAGCACTACCCATGTCAGATGATGGACTAAAGATTCAGAATGAGACACATCTTCGGACATTTCCAATAGGGGAAATTAGTTTGCTTGACTTGTGTCTATTTTTTACAAGGGCTTTGGTTTTCTTTTTATTGGGGGGAGGGGGGAGGATGAGTGAGGGGAGGTGAAAAGGAAAAAAACAAATTCTTAGTAATTGAAATGTTTTATTTTAAAATTTTAATTAAGAAGATAATTGAAATATAATTTAATTTTTAAAAGACTAAGTCTATCACTAACTAAGAAAGGGTTAACAAGAACTGGTGCACCATGGCCTTGTAAGGTACAAGAATCTGGGAGGCTTTATGTGGCTGACTATATAGTAGAGCTTTAAGAAAAAAAGAGATACACAGAGCTCAAGAGCACTGAAGACCGTCTTCATCTTGAGAGAATGTTTCAACTATCTGGCTAGCAGCTGCTGTGGGGGTGTAAGATCCACCAACAGCCAGCACTCAGAAAGCTGCCAGCATGCTGCAAAAGCACAGGTTCTTTTGATCTGCTTTAATAAGGAAAGCAAGGTTAAAGGGGTTGTCAGGCTTATTTTAATTCAGCATACAAATACCATTCACTTAGTTCAGGGGAAAAAGCCAGCACCCTGAACTTCAGAACAAATACAAACAAAATTACAAACATCAACAGACAGAGTTCAACAAAGTCTCAGCATCCGGGTTACAAGCTGGAGGGCTCCTTAGCTACAGCTGCCTGGAGTCTCTGCATCAGCACCATCAGGAGTGAGAGCCCTCAACAAATTACAAACAGACAGATCCAATACAATTCATAGTTACCAACAAGTAGGTTCAGCCCAGGAGCTCAGAATGTGGGCTGGCCCAGAGTCACTCGCCACTACTGCTGTGGGAAAGAGCTCCAAAGAAGAGAAATCCAACCCCTGGTTTTATATCTCTTTCAGGGTCAGGAGTGAGTCACACATGCAACTCACCCACACGACCTAGAATCGTCACAAAGAGGAGACTTAAACCCACGTGGTCTAAAAGCCTCTGCTGTCCCAGACATGTCACTCAAACTCATGTCTAAACTAAGCCCTCTCCTGAGGCAAGGAGGCACCAAGGACACCCAAATTTAATCGAGGAAACAAAGGCCAAACTCTCCAAGGGCACTTAGTTGAACTGAGTGCTAAGAGCCCGTTTTGCTTACCAACATAGAGAAATACATGATATCCTCCTAAGCCCAGCAGCCAAGGACAGAAAGAACCAATAAGATAGGAGGGATAGCTACATTTCTGGGGCACTTCTACCCCTGGCTTTCCACCCTGGGCCACCAATGATCATTTCACTCACTTCTCTGCATGTCTGGGCCAAATGCTACCTGGTGGCATTTTGCTCTACCTGGGAAGCTCTCCAGTCTTTCCCAGTGGAAAGAATTAGAACGTTATCCCACAGAAACAATGCAGACTTGTAAACAGCTTACTTTGCGGGGGAAGGCAGGGAAGAAAGGCAATTGGGGTTAACTGGTCGACTTGGTTGTACAGCTAATATGTGTCAAATGTCTGAGGTTGGGTTTGAACTCAGGTCCTCCTGACTCCAGGGTTGGTGCTGTGTCCACTGTGCCACCTACCTGCCCCAAACCGTTCACTTTTAAGTAAGCTTAAAGGACTGTATCAGCAAGGCAATAATCACAAAATTGATGATAATTGTAAATATGCCTATGTAGTTCTGTATTGCAAAATATGAGACTCTCCATATAGCAGGTAGAAGAAGTAAGCCATTTGTTCAGACACCAGAGAACCAGATCCCCAAACCAATAAGTCTCATCTATCATAGCAGCAAATAAATTAATATACATTATCACAGGAGAGAACTACTCCATCGCAAAACCATTTCCATGCCTGCTGGGGCCTTTGTACCAACAAACACTCACAACACAGCTTGTACGTGTATGCTCTCTCTCTCAGCTGTGACCAGTCTAAGCATTTCTTGCTCCACTCTTCCACTTCCTCTCATTCAGCAAGCTCTTCCCACCACATGTAACTTAGGCTTCTTGTGACATAAGCAGGTCACATGGGCCTATTAATGGGTGGGGAAAATCTTAAATTTAAATTACCATTACAAGGACCCACACTAATTCTTAGATGCTTTACTCCTTGATCTATCCTCATAATCTGTCACTTTTGTCTGCCTTATATTTCTTTGACTCTTTATCCATTTCACAATGATATTATTCTGCTTTCCTCATTCCTCCTGCGAGGATGCTTTCCAGCAAAATCACTCTATTTGGCATCAATCACACTGTGTTTATATTTTCAACTCATTTTTCTACCTTAGTTTCTAAATGACTTAGTTTCCTCATTTTCACAGATTTCTTAGTTGTTACTATGTCAATGACTACCTTAGTCAAAGAATCTGTCATCGAACAGAGTTGGAATTCACCTGAATAGTCACCTAAATTTTGTCCAACCTGACCACACCCTCCATAGCCTTTTAGTGATTTTCTTCTTTTTTACCTAATTCTATTTCTCTCATAAAATCCTTCAGTGATTTTTATTGTGTCTTAGGAAATATCTAGCTTTTTTGGTTGCTGCCACTGCTTTTCTGGTTCATTTTTTCTCATTCTAAGTACCTCTTTCTCCTCCTCTTCTTTTTCCTCTTCCTCCTTCTGCCTCACACCTGTGAGGAAGGAAAGGGTTGAGGGTAAGAGAGAAGGGGAAATAAACAAATAAAAGATAGTATGGAGGGAAATACACAATTAGTTATTATAAATGTAAATGGGATGAACTCACCCATAAAATGGAAGCAGATAGCAAAATGGATTAAAAACCAGAATCCTGCAATATGTTGCTTACAAGAAATACATTTGAAGCAGAGAGATACAGACAGAATAAAGGTAAGGGCCTGGAGCAGAATCTATTATGCTTCAGCTGAAACAGAGAAAGGAGGAGTAGTAATCATACTCTCAGAAAAATCAAAAGCAAAAATAGATCTAATTAAAAGAGATAAAGAAGGAAACCATATCTTGATGAAAGGTACCATAGAAAATGAAGCCCTATCAATACTAAACATAAAATTCACCAAATAGCAGATCATCTAAATTTTTTTAAGAAGTTGAATGAGTTACAAGAGAAAATAGATAATAAAACTATACTAGTGAGGGATTTCAACTTTCCTCTCTCAAAACTAGAGAAATCTAACAAAAAAAATAAACAAGAAAGGTTAAGGAGGGGAATAAAATTCCAGAAAAGTTGGATATGATAGATCTCTGGAGAAAATTGAATGGGAATAGAAAGAAGTATACCCTTTTCTCAGCAGTACATAACTTACACACAAAAACTGACCACATATTAGGACATAAGAACCTCACATAAGAACCTCACAACCAAATACAGAAAAGAAGAAACAGTAAATGCATCCTTTTCAGATCATAATGCAATAAAAATTACATTCAGTCATGGACAATGGAAAGAAAGATTAAAAATTAATTTTAAATTAAATAATCTAATCCAAAAAAGTGGGTCAAAGAAGAAATCATTGAAACAATAATTTCAATTAGAAAATGAAAACAATGGACAACATACCAAAATTTATGGGATGCAGACAAAGTGGTACTTAGGGGAATATTTGTATCTTTAATTGCTTACATCAATAAAATAGAGAAAAAACAGTTCAATGAATTAGGCATGCAACTAAAAAATTGAAAAAGAACAAATTAAAAATCCCCAAATAAATACCAACTTGGAAATCCTGAAAATCAAAGGAGAGAAATAATCCTACAATATGTTGTTTACAAAAAATACATTTGAAGCAGAGAGATACATACAGAGTAAAAGCAAAAGGCTGGAGCAGAATATATTATGCTTCAGCTGAAGTAAAAAAAAGCAAGGGTAACAATCTTGATCTCAGACAAAGCAAAAGCAAAAATATATCTAATTAAAAGGCTAAGGAAGGAAACTACATCCTGCTAAAAGGTACCATAGAAAATGAAGTAATATCAATACTAAACATATATGCACCACATGTTATAATATCCAAATTCTTAGAGGAGAATTTAAGTGAGTTACAAGAAGAAATAGACAGCAAAACTATACTGAGGGACCTCAACCTCCTCCTCTCAGAACTAGATAAACCAAATCACAAAATAAACAAGAAAACATTTAGGAGATAGAATCTCAGAAAAGTTAAATATGGTAGACCTCTGGAGAAAATTAAATGGTGATAGAAGGGAATCTTTCTCTCCGTCCTCTTTTCTCCTGTTTATGTTTGTCTCTCTCTCTCTCCTTTCTCCCTTTTCCTCTTCACCTTTGCTTTGCTTCTGACCACCACCTCCCTCAGTCTGTCCTCCCTTGTATCACCCCTCTCTTTTCTTTTCCATTTCTCCTACTATTTCTTCCCTCCTTTCTGTCCTCCCTTCTATCTACTCCCTTCCTTTCCTTCCCCCTTTCCCCTCCTACCTGTGATAGGGTAAGATAGATTTCTATACCCAATTGAGTATGTATGATATTCCCTCTTTGAGCCAAATCTGATGAGAGTAAGGTTCAAACAATGGTTCCCTCTCTCCATTCTTTCCCTCTATTGTAATAAGTCTTTGTGCCATTTCATGTGATGTAACCTACCCTTTTCAGCCTCCTCCTTTCCTCTTCTCCTAGTACAATCTTTTTTTTTTACCACTTAATTTTTTTTTATCATCACATTAAGTCAACTTATATCCACACCCTCTGTCTATGTATACCCCTTCTAAATGTCATAATAAAGATACAGTCCTCAAGAGTTACAAATATCATCTTCCCGTGTAGGAATGTAAATAGTTTAACCTTATTGAATAAAATGGTTTTTTTTCCCTATTTGCCTTATTATGTTTCTCTTGAGTCTTGTATTTGAAGATTTAATTTTCTGTTCAGCTCTGGATTTTTCATAAGTAAAATTTGGAAGTCCTATATTTTATTGAATATCCATCTCCTCCCCTGAAAGATTATGCTTAATTTTGCTGAGTAGTCAAGTTCCTTTGCCTTCCAGAATATCATATTCCAAGCCCTTTGATTCTTTAATGGAGAAGCTGCAAGGTCCTGTGTAATCCTGACTGTGGTTCCACAATATTTAAATTGTTTCTGTCTGGCTGCTTGCACTATTTTCTCCTTGAACTGATAATTATGGAATTTGGCTATGATATTCCTTGGCATTTTTAATTTGGGATCTCTTTCAGGAGGTGGTTGGTGGATTCTTTCAATGAGTATTCTAGTCTCTGGATGTAGGACCTCAGGACAGTTTCCTCTGATAATTTCTTGAAAGATGTTGTCCAGGGTCTTTTTTTTAATTATGGCTTTTAGATGGAATAATAATATTTAAATTCTCTCTCCTGGATCTGTTTTCCTGGTCAGTCATTTTTCCAAAGAGGTATTTTACATTTTCTTCTATTTTTCTTCATTCTTTTGATTTTGTTTGACTGATTCTTGATGTCTCATAGAGTCATTAGCTTCCACTTGCCCAATTCTAATTTTTAACAAATTGTTTTCTTCAATTAGCTTTTGTACCTCCTTTTCCATTTGGCCAGTTCTACTTTCTGAGTTGTTTTCTTCAGAGGACTTTTTTCTATTTAGTCAATTGCATTTTTTAAGGAATTGTTTTCTACAGTCAATTTTTGTCCTTCCTTTCCCAAGCTATTGACTCTCTCTTGCATACCTCTTATTTCTTTTCTCGATTTTTCTTCTACTTCTCTTATATGCCTTTTAAAATTCTTCTTCAGCTCTTTCAAGAAGGCTTTCTGGGCTTGAGACAAGTTCATATTCCCCTTTGAGGTTTCAGATATAGGTATATTGACAATGTTGCTCTCTTCCGAATTTGTGTTGTGATCTTCTCTCTTCCCATAGAAAGAATCCACGGTCAGTGCCCATTTCTGTTTTTTTTTTTTCCTCATGATGTTTGCCTATTCCTAGCTTTTAAAGTTGAGCTCTGCTGCTGGAGCACAGGAACACTGTCCCAAGCTTCTTGTGCTGGTAGCCTGGGGCCTGGTCACAGGCTTTGCGTGCTAGAGCCTCAGATGCTGACAGCTGGAGGCTGTAGGGGTCTGACAGCTTACCTGGCACTGAGCTGGGGTCCTAGTGTTGTTGGTGGCTGGCATGTGCTGAGTCCAGGTGGGATTTTTCTGCATTTTCCCTAGGGCTACCTTGAAGATGGGGCAGGGGTTGGTCTGGCAGCTAGAAGATGCCTGCTCACTTGGGGCTTCGCTGAAGCACATGGAAGGCTGGATGCTGGAGGAACCTATTTGGCTGGGGCTGCATTGAAGCACAGGGAAGTTAGGCTGCTAAAGGATGCCTGCTTGCTGGGACATGTAGTGGTTCTCCGAGCTGGAATCTGCTGGTTCTCCTGGCTATGCCAAGGTATGTGGGGGTCCTGGTGTTGGCATTTGTTCTGCCTTGTTCCAGCCTGTTCCACCACCCTGGGGCTCAAGATCTCCCTCTGGTTTGCTAAAGTGGGGCTTGCTGCTGGCTTGCTGGGACACCTCCAGTCCTATACTACTCTCTTTCCATCAGAGCCAGAGGGACCTTTCCTGTTAAACCCCTCCAAGCCTCCTGGGCTAAAAGACAGCTGTACCCTGTCTGCTGGATCCACTGTTCCAGGATTTTTCCTGGGGCAATATTTTCCGGGTTTTAGAGGTCATTAAGGTCATTAAGTCACTCACTAAAGAGTGAGAGTGACTTACTGCTGACTCTGCCATCTTGGCTCCCAGAAATGAAGCATATTCTTTTTCACATACTTTATTATTTTTCATGTTTTTTTCCCTTTTGATGTTTCTTTCACAACTGTGACTAATATGTAAATATGCTTTACATGATAGCACATATATAACTTATATCAAATTGCCTGTCATTTTCAGAAGAGGGGAAGGGAGGAAGAAAAATTTGTAACTCAAAATCTTGTAAAAATGAATGCTAAAAATTGCGTTGACATATAATTGAGAAAAAATAAAATATTAGAAAAGAAATATTCCTATTGTTTCAAGGGATTCTGAGAGCAGTAGTTTATGTTTATGTCCATTTGAACAGGCTCAATGACTGTGTTTTACTATAGAAAACTAATTTCATATAAACTGTTCTCCGTATTCCATTTGGGATGATTATATTTACACATCCCATCCCAAGTCTTTTGCTGTTGGTTATTAAGCATCTTAAAACAAAATCATTTGTGTAATGTTGAACGTGGGGATGAAAAGTATCTACTTATCATGAGTACTGGTAGCTATGTATTCATGTATAGAATTAGACCCTTAAAGAATCTTCTATTCCTCCTCTTTGGTCCCGGCAGCTGGAGGAAGATGACGAAGGAGACGTCTTCGTTTGGTAAGTGCCGGAATAAGATGCACACTTTGTGCCATCGTTGTGGTTCTAAGGCATACCATCTTCAGAAGTCAACATGTGACAAATGTGGATGTCCTGCTAAACACAAGAGAAAGTATAATTGGAGTGCAAAAGCTAAGCGACACAACACCACTGGTACTGGTCGGACGAGGCACCTAAAAATTGTCTATCACCGATTCAGGAATGGATTCCGTGAAGGAACAACACCCAAACCCAAGAGAACAGCTGTTGCAGCATCTAGTTCATCTTAAGGATTCGACTGTTAAAATAAATGTCCTGAATGAAAAATGTAAAAAAAAAAAAAAGAATCTTCTATTCCTAAGGGCGAAATTAGCAAAAGTGGAAAATTTTGAGAAAGCAACAATATGAGATGATTTGTATGTCAAATAAATTATTCTAGCAGAATATTTAGGCCTTGACCATGTTCTAATAACAAGTTCTGAAAAGGCTTTGAGTATGTAATGCTACTAACTTCTAGAAATTGAGTTTAAGATTTTACATGTAAAGTTATATTGATTAATTGTAAAGAAGAAAGAGAAATAGCAAGTAGTATGTTTTGAATGTTAAGAAATGTTAAGGGGTCCCTTGTACTTGCCTTTTTGAGTTGCCATATTTTCCAGAAACACCGGGCCCAGAGCATGCAGGAGGTCCAGGATGTGTCAAGGATGAAGCCATTCCCCACCCCCATCCCTACCCACAGCTAATATAATTTGTTGGACTCCCTGTGTGTCCTTGGGAAGCAAAACAAGCACCAGTCCTTGCCTGGCTGGGAAAATGCTTGTGCAGCTGGGGTCCTTTGCAGATGAGTGGATCATCCTATCTTTAGTTCCCAAGGAAAAGGAATGCAGCTTTTGCCATCTTCTTGCTCCTCCCCTTCCAGAGGGGTTTTGTCCTTTTCCCACCTTTCCCCTCCCATGCCATGCCCCTTCCTGATATCTCCTTCTTCCTTCATCTTGTTGTCATTAATAGGCAAACTTCTGTATGAATCATGAACCCTTTGGGTTCCACACGCATGTTCATTTCTCTTGTAATAAACCTGGTTTTCTGTAGGTTTCAAATTGGGAAAAAGCCCTAAAATACAGTAATAAGTGAAAAGCCACAAAAAACTTAAACTTTGTGAAAGGTAGAAGGCTGAACATGCATAACTTAAACTGAGTCAAAACTTAAGATATGACCCAGACATGATCAACAAACAAGCTAATGTTTGGGAATAACATTGGCTGAACTCTCAAGCCCATTATGAAGCAGAAAACCAAAAATATCCACCAATCAATGGTGATGCTCTCTCTAGCTCCTTCTGCCTTTGTCTTTTTTTATAATGACCATGGGAATTTGGGGGTTCTTCAGCAGGGATACACAGAACTGTCTGGCTGCTGCCCCACACTGCAGATTGCAGCTATTTGTAAGTATTCCTAATGATTGATTAAACTACTCCCTGTAATCAATATGGAGACACTTGGCCTCTTCCTTTGGGTATTAAAAAGAACGCTCCATGTTTATGGGGGAGGTACAGGATTCCCTAGCCAGGGGACTTCCAGACCTTACATTTTCAGATAAGGTTCATGACATTGTTACTGCCCGACGGCAGAGCTGAAGTTTTCTAAAGTTTCAAATGAACTATGAATTCTTAAATTTGATGTTCTTTTGGCTCTATTGTTACCATGCCCAGAATCATGAGGCTTGAGCTGGTTTTCACCATATGACCTAGTGATTGGAAACAGCAAATTTAGGAGGGTGACAAAATTGTACTGAGATCTGTTTTGCAAAAGATTTTCCTAGAATCACCTAGGACTCTGCAGGAGACTTGGGGGCCAGAGAAGCAAATATACTGGAAAGAGATCTCTCCAGAGCCGCCCCAGGAAGAGCAGGCCCATTCTGGGATGTCCAGAGGAAGATGTCCCCAGGGAGCAGACAACTGCTTGGTACAGGTGGAACTCAGGAGGAATGTTGTGATTAACCGAACCTTGGGAGTGGGTTACCAGGTTACAAGGAAGATCGCTGTGACTTGCGTTACTGCATTATTTTGGTCCTTTGTTTCACGATCTCTACATGTGCTAAGTGTTCTTGGTCATTTTGCTGATGTCCACATCTCCTCTCTAAAATGAAGACATAGTGTGCTAAGTGGCTAGAGGTGTCACATGCCTTAGTTTGCATATGGGGCCCATTTTACAAAAGCTTGTCTCCTCGGGGGATACCTGACATTGGGCCTCTGTATCTCAGTTTATTCAACTTTATGCCATGGTGGAAACATGAGATTGTGGTTTGTGACACTTGTTTCCTGTTGTGAGTTTAAGTTCCTTAGTTCATAGCCACTGAGTTGGCAGAATCAGCAGCAGACTAGGACAAATTTCTGCTAATTGTATAATAACACCCAAAGACAATATTTTCAGGAATGGCATGATTCTGGCTGGTAGATATAACAACAGATGTCCTAGAATTGAATAAAGGTGCATGGTGCTGAATCATACACATTTTGTTTTGTTGTTCATTCAGTTCTGTATGTATGGCTAGCACCACATGGGAGAATTACTCAAAGTGATGTTGACTCAGTATCCCATTGTTCCCAGCCCTGCTTATCAGTCAGTGTTGGGGGGAGGCTCTGCTGGGGAAGAGACCACAGTCTGCAACTTTTTGCATTACCTGCTCTGTCAGGTACCCTTACCTGTAGATTGCCACATTCTTGCTGGAGGAACTGAGATGCCAGCGGTCCTACCTCTTCTGCTGAGGTGACCCTGTCTGAATGGGCTTAAAGTTACCTATAGAAGCTGGCCCCACCTTGAAGCCATGGGATCTTCAGCCATCTGTCCATTAACCTGTTGCTACTTTGAGGTACTTATAATAAAATCCTTCTAATTCTCTTTGCCTAGAGTTTTGCCTATTAATCAGGGTGGAAAAACCCAAATGAAGAATTTCCGGTTCAACACTGGTGAGATGTTTCTGATGCCTGTGAGAACGGCATCCACAGTCTTTCTTTCCCACAATCCTCTGATGAAAGCTATTTCTCCCAATGGGACAATGCACCTGCAACCAGAAGAGTTTACAAATTACCCCACCCACTTGGCCACACCCACCTTATTTCATTTTCCACACTGTGGAAAGAGGATATTTTTTGGTCCCCAAAACTGTTTTGGCCAAAAAAACCCATGCTTTTAAGAATGGAAGGTTTCAACACTGAGGGTCCAACTAGTCTGGAAAGTCATTGGGAATTCTGATTTATTAAAAGGTGATCAAATTTCCATAGTTTATGACACAGAGACCCCACTGCAAGGCACAAGCTCTCAGGAAGTCAGGAAAGAAAGGTTCTGTCTACATTAAAATATTCATTGCAGTGTTTTTTTTGGTGGGGAGCAAAAATGAAGTAGATGCAAAAGAGAAACAAACTAGATGCTCATCAAGTGTAAAAGGTCTAAGTAAATTGTGGCACATGAATGTATTGGAATATTATTGTGCCATAAGAAACAGTGGATAAGAAGAATTTAAAGCATGAGAATACATAAAGGAACAGAGACAGATTGAAGTTAGCAAAACCAAGAAACCACTATACACAGTGACTCACTCAAATACCCCAATAGCCAGATCTGTGATCTCTTTGATGTGGAAAGTCCTTCTAGCAATATAGATCTCAAACCACCCATGTCTCTCTCTCCATCCTGTGTGACTCTTGCCTATGTCCTCATAAGTTTACCACAGAGGATGCCTCCAGTATGATGGAGTCCTTCCTTACTTTCCCCTGATATCTCAAGGGGACTTGCAGAACGTTGTGGCTGTCCACCTAGCAGCCCTCTTCCTTACCATATGGCCAGCTCATCTTCTCTTCTTAGAATACAATTTCTGAGTAAGAAGTATAAGCAGTGTAAATTATCCCAACAGAGGAGACCAAAAGAGTTCAGAACATGAAATGAGCAGCAAACATCTGACTTCCTTGACAAAGCCAAAAGTGACACCAAACAGGACTACAAATCAGTTTGTAAAATCTTATAATTTTGTCATGTTTTTGCTAACAATGGTGGAACCATGATTTTGGGATCCTAAAATCTGTCAGTTGTGGATATGTTTATAGATTAAGTAGAAATGGGGGGCCATCACCAGTTGTCTGGAGCTATGTCTTGCCATTGGACTCCAGTAACTCTGGAGGACAGAGTGAGGCTGGTGACTTTGGGCAGCTCTGCTTCACTTAAATCCAATTCTCTCGCAAGTCATCACATCCCCGATGTCATTGGTTCTCTTTGAGAACAAAGGACCAACAATAACAATCCATTGGTAAAGAAGCTCATGAGTTAATAAATTCAGTGTTCCTCTCTCAGCTAAATGCAAAAGTTCAGTTTTCCTATCAACCACTTTTAATGGAATAAAAACTCTGAGCTAAGTTTAAAAGTGTGGTGCTCTCATGTACTTCAATTCAAAAGAAATTATCTCAGCACCAGCTGCAAATCACTTCATGTCAAGGAAACTTGTTATCTTCTAATCTATACCTTTAAGTTTCCTGATTCAATTTGAGGATATTTGTTGTTATATTTACCATTCAGAATGATGCCATTCCTGGAAATATTATCTCTGAATGTTTTGTACAATTAGAGGGAATTCATTATCTGTCATTGGTTATTTATGCAAGGTCCAGATGGAAAGTACCAGCATTTTCAAGATGAAAAGAGGGGCTGTTCCCAGCTCACATTTCAGGTGTTCACCTAATCACACTGTCCCCACCCCCATGATGCTGGCAGTCCTTTAGCCATTTATATTGTTTTCCTCAATTACCAACTTCTCTTCTTCATTCTATATATTATTGAAAAAAATCATTCCTAAATTAACATACAAAAACGTACAAACACATGAATAAGTACGATGTTTTCTTTGGAAAGGCTTGCCTTGGTAGATTCCAGGTTTTCTTTTCTCTTAACTTCAAGATACTAGCAATTAACAAAAGAAGAGAACACACAAGAGAGGTTATCTCCCAGAGCCCCTGCTCTGGGCTCCTGGGAAACCATCTTTGCCAATTGCCAATTCTCCTTCAGGCCTCTGGGGCTCCACGGAACCATAGCCACCACAAGTACAAAGAGCAATCCAAAAACTGAGAAACATTTAGCCACCCCCAGTACCCCAAAATACCATACTTTCCTTTTAAAATGCAGATCCTGTTCATGGCACCATTTGTTTCATGAGACCTCAGTATTTGAGTAGCTGAAGGGAATGTACATACATATATATACACCCACATATATATATACACATATGTATATACATACATACATATATATATATGTATATATACATATATGTAGACAGAGGGCACAGCATTTCCAAGACTTTAATCCATTCTTTTTCCTGCCTTCCCCGACAAATACAACATTTTCTGTGGAAACAAAAGCTCAGTTCATTTCTTACAATCCCTCCTGTTTTTTTTTTTTTGCAAGGAGAAATATGTTTAATCAAAATTAATAAACTGAAGTCTTTTCATGATAAAAGCAATTTTCAGAGAAAAAGTACATTCCATTTTGCTCAGGCGGGACAGATACACACAGGGCTGTGCTGGAGCCAGCTCAGACAGACTCTTAAGAATTAACTGTTAAATTTTCAGTGTGAAGATTTACACCTCAGAAATCAGCCAATACTACAAATCAGACCTTTATTTATTGTTTTGATATCTGTCTATTCTCCTTTTTGTTTTTGTTTTATTATTTATTTAATATTTTTAGTTTTCAGCATTGATTTTCACAAGAGTTTGAATAACAAATTTTCTCCCCATTACTACCCTCTCCCCCCTACACCAAAATGGCATATATTCTGATTGCCCCTTTCCCTAGTCAACCCTCCCTTCTGTCACCCAACTCCCCCCCCCC
>JAQQSZ010000455.1:0-17787 GCA_028646595.1 Phalanger gymnotis | reverse complement strand
ATTATCTCTCCTTGATCTATTTTCCAGGTCAGTGGTTTTTCCAATGAGATATTTCACAGTGTCTTCCACTTTTTCATTCCTTTGGTTCTGTTTTATAATCTCTTGATTTTTCATAAAGTCACTAGCTTCCACTTGCTCCAATCTGATTTTTAAGGTAGTATTTTCTTCAATGGTCTTTTGGACCTCCTTTTCCATTTGGCTAATTCTTCCTTTCAAGGCATTCTTTTCCTCATTGGCTTTTTGGAGATCTTTTGCCTTTTGAGTTAGTCTATTTTTTAAGGTGCTGTTTTCTTCAGTATTTTTTTTCAGTATTTTTTTGATTCTCCTTTAGCAAGTCATTGACTTGTTTTTCATGGTTTTCTCACATCCAATTTTTCCCAAATTCCCAAAAATTCCCAATTTTTCCTCTACTTCTCTAACTTTCTTTTTGAAATCCTTTTTGAGCTCTTCCATGGCCTGAGACTAGTTCATGTTTTTCTTGGAGGTTTTTGATGTAGGCTCTTTGACTTTGTTCCCTTCTTCTGGCTGTATGTTTTGGTCTTCTTTGTCACCAAGGAAAGATTCCAAAGTCTGAAATTGAATCTGAGTCTGTTTTTGCTGCCTTGCCATGTTCCCAGCCAACTTACTTGACCCTTGAGTTTTTTTGTTGGGGTATGACTGCTTGTAGAGAAAATAGTACTTTCTTCCAAGCTTGAGGGGATGCGCTGTTGTTTTCAGAGCTATTTCTATACATCCAGCTCTGCCACACCAGCCCTCCTCCTTCCCCAAGAACCACCAACCTGGCCCTGACTCAGATCTTAAGCAGGCTATGCACTCCTGCTCTGATCTGCCACTTAATTCCTCCCACCAGGTATGCCTGGGGCTGGGGCTGGAAGCAACTGCAGCTGTAGTTCTGTAGCTGCCCCACCTCTGCTGGCCCTGGGGCAGTGGCTGAACTGTGAACTCCTTCCACTCTGTCCTCCACAGCTTTTCCCACTAACCTTCTCTGTCGTCTTTGGTGTTTGTGGGTTGAGAATTCTGGTAACTGCCACAGCTCACTGATTCAGGGTGCTAGGGCCTGTTCCACCCATCTCCTGGTCTGGTTGGTCTGATGCCGCCCATGCTGGGCTCTGCTCTCCTCTACTCCCAGTTCTGTGCATAATAGACCTCACCCAGCAACTCTCCAAGTTGTTCTGGGATGGAGCCCTGCTTCCCTCTGCTATTTTGTGGGTTCTGCAGTTCTAGAATTTGTTCATAGCCATTTTTATAGGTTTTTGGAGGGACCTGGCGGGGAGCTCACACAAGCCCCTGCTTTCCAGCTGCCATCTTGGCTCTGACCCCCCTCCATTTATGTTTTTTTTAGTCGTATATATTGTTTTCTTGTCTCTGCTTACTTCATTCTGCATCATTTCATGTAGACCTTTCCCAGCTCTCTGGAATTATCGTATTCATCATTTCTTACAGCACAGTAATGTCTCCTTATAATAATGTATCAGAATGTACTTAGCCATTCTCTAATCTGTGCGTGTCTACTTTGTTTCCAATTTTTTGCTCACAAAAAGTACTATCACAACTATTTTTATTTATATGGGGACTGTGTTCTAATCACTGCATTCTTTGAGGTATGCACCTGGTCATGGAGTCTCTAGTTCAATGGGTATGGACATTTTAGTCACTTTATTGCATAAATCCAAACTTCTTTCCAAAATGGTTGCACAATTTCACAGCTCCATAAACTTATTAGTTTGCCTATCATTCCATAATCCCTCCAACATTAAATATAGTCTTTTTTGTTTTCTTTGCCAATTTGCAGGGTATGAGGTGAAACCACAGGATTATTTTGTTTTGCATTTATCTTATTTTTAGTGATATGGAATATTTGTTCATATAGTTGTAATAACTTTGTGATTCTTTTAAGAACTGTTTGTTTATATATTTGACCATTTGTCTATTGGAGAATAGCTGTTAGTCTTATGAATATTTATCAGTTGTTTATAGATTTATATATCTCAGATAAAAAACCTTTGTCAGAGAAATTTGATACAGACATTTTTTCCTAATTTGACCACTTTCCTTCTTTTCCTAGGTACATTAATTTTCTCTGTGCAGAAGATTTTCAATTTTGTGTAATCAAAGTTATCTATTTTATCTTTGTAATTGCCACTATCTCTTGTTTTTTTAGGAATATATCTTCTACCCATAGCTGTGAAAAGTATATGATCTGCTCCTCTTCTAATTTTTATAAGTATGATCTTTAATATTAAAGTCATACATCCATTCCTAAGGTATTGTGGAATATGGTGCAAGGTATCAGTCCAAGGCTGATTTCTTCCAGACTGTTTTCTAGTTTTCTTGATGTAGTTTTAAACCCCCTCATTTAACAGTCACATGAGTCCAAGCTGTCTATGTTTTCCTGGTATCATAGAATTACAGAGTTGGAAATTACCATAGTTTGACTAATCATTTATTTCATCTACCCTGGTTTATTCAACTGTAAAATGAGGGGAAAGGTTAAATATCTCTCAATTTAATTTTGTCTCTATATCTGTGATCTATAATCTGGTCAATATCTATTACACATGTCCATCCAGTGTTCACTTGAAGGGAACTGTGCCATTCCACTGTTGCCAGCTTGAATTATTAGGAAATATTTCATATGAAGCCAGGATGTTGCCATACAAATAAATTGGGGTGGGGAGAAGAATGATAGAGTGAAAGTTTACTAAACTTGTAATCAGAATTCCTAGGTTCAAGTTGACTTTCCATCACTGTGGGACTTTGGGCACCTTAGCTAGCCTCCCTTGCCCTCCTTCTTTGCTACCAAGTGAAAAATGCCAAAGACAGAGGTACTTGAAGCCAATAGCCCTTATCTCATTGGTGGCAAAGTTAATCTATATTGTAAGTAAGTAAGTAAAGGAAATAGTGGGAAGCTGTTAATAATATTGCCTTGCAATGACCTCTCAGAAGAGCTGGATGTCCCACATTACTCTAAAAACCACATGCTTTTCTGGTTTCATGATCCTTGGTTTTATGTTGCTGTCTGTTTTACATTAGCACATCTTTCACTTGGCCACTGTGAATTAAAACCCACAGCCAAATGTCATTTGTGTTCGCCTTCACATCAATGCAACATGTCCCTCTTAACCTCATTGTCTTATCTATAGCCTCCTTAACTCTCCCTTTCACTGGAAAACATAATGATGGTGCAATTTATTCCTTTCCCAACCCTACAATGAAATGAAATTGATATTGTAAAGGTATATTTAGATCCTGTATCTCTGCCAGATCTTGTGACCTTTATCGGGCACCTGGAAAGACATAGCACCTTCCTGCTGTGCTAAATTTCCATTGAATTGGCTCTTTAATGTTGCTCTTTCACCACTGATAGTCACCCTTGTCTCCAGCATGCTGCTCTTTTGAGACCATTATGGATGAAGCTGGAGGCAAAGTCAAGCAAGGGAATCAGGGAGAGAGAATGGCAGCATGAGAACAAGAGACTTGTAGTTCTTGAGGATAAAGGCATCTGAGACTAGGGAAATGGAACAAAGGTAACAAGGGTAGATGGGAGACAGAGAAAGAAATGTATGTGTGTGAGTTTGTGTGTGTCTGTGTGTGTGTGTGAGAGAGAGAGAGAGAGAGCACTGAAGAGCAAGCAGTGGAAGGGAGGGCCATATTTCCTAGACTGATACTACGTTTTGAGTCTTCTTCAAAGATTCTGTTTCCAGATACAGCATGCTGTGCAAAAATTGGAGCTTAACAGCAAAGTGCTTACTTTCTAGTCTCAGGTGCAATCTCACCTTGGCAACTCCCTCATCAACTAGGAATATGCTCAAACATATTCCTTCCCTTGTTGTCTTCTAACCCTGGAATATCACTCCTCTAGGATAATCGCCTTCTCCCTTTATTTCAGTGTTACCCTGGAACCTCCCTCAGTGTGTGGAGTCTCCTCACTATGAAACATCCATTCACTCATGACTTTTGAACATCCTTCTGCTATACTGGCCCCCTTCTCTTGGTGAATCGTTCCTGGGGCCTATATTTGGAGGAATAGGCCAAGGCTGGTAAACCTGGATTCTCTTCCTGGTTGTATCTCTGACTTTCTTCATTTAATTCCATGTTCCCATGAAGGTCTTTCTGTCCTATTCCCCTCCCCCCCTTTTTAGGTCCCTTTTGAGTTTATGTTGCTTGTGTTTGTATCCTCAGCACTTAGGACAGTGGCTAGCAATTACTAGATATTTAATTTTTCTTGTATTGCTTTAAATTTTTATTTTTAATACAAGCTTTTAGTCTTGGTTCATAGCCTTTTCAAGTTAATTTATTATTTTTATTTTTAGTTACAAAAATTACAACCTTCTAATGGAAGCTTCCTCTCCCATTCTACATTCTAGCTACTTCAACATCATCCCCCTTTTTAATCTTTCTTTGCTTTAGTCTTAGGAGGAGAGGTAGTCCTTTCTACTTGTACCCTTGATCCTGTCTTCTCTTACCTCTCTTATCTGCTCTCTCAAAACTATTTAAATCCACAGAAAACCTAATCCAGGCTGAAAATGATCACTAGTTTTATTCTGAGCCTCTGGAATCTGTTCATATAAGAAGCAAAGAGGCTATGAGAGAGTATTTCATATCAGGGTTTCTTTATCTTTTCCTGGGTTCTGACTCTTCATGTGATCACACAATATTTTTATAAATTCTTAAAAGCATCAATGTATCTGTAACATGGAGGCAGCAACATAGTAGTGGCAAGCTATCCATCTTCTCAGTCCAGATGGCTGAAAGATACAAGTCTTCACGTTCTAACTCATTACTGAGCTATAGTCTCAGAGAGAGAATATGATTGAGAGGCTGCTGTTGACTCTCAAGGAATGACAAGAGAGTCTCACAAGTACACTCTTAGACAAAAGCTTGGTTCTTTCTGTTTAGAGACAGGTTTTTTTGCTTGTTTTTGTTTGTTTTTATTTTTTTTTATTTTTTTGAAGGGGGGAGGCAAGGCAATCTGGGTTAAGTGACTTATCCAAAGTCACACAACTAGTAAGTGTCAAGTCAAGTATCAAGGTCACACAATCTGAGGCCACATTTGAACTCAGGTCCTCCTGACTCCAGGGCCAGTGCTCTATTCAACTAGCTGCCCTGCAGAGACAGTTTTTATCAGTAACTATTATGCCCAATAAACCAATCAGTTCCAACGTCCTTGCCAACCATGAAAAGTTAAATAAATACTAGTTGGAATTCTAGTAACACAGGGATATGTTACCTCACCACTATATGAACTCCGAGGCAGATGATCTAAAAGAAGACACAAAAACTCATGAGACTAGACACTTGGGAAGAAAGATTCCAGATGATAAAGGAGAGAAATATCCTAACTTATCTGTTCCTGTACACAAATTTCAGCTGTACAGGTGAATAAAGTAATGATCATAAAGAAACTCTCCTGATCTAAGTCTAACAAAAGTAGCTGATCTGATCACTAGCATGGGAAGAGACCCTTGTGCTAGTACACATAGTCTTAGGCTAATTTCTTCTAATAGGATCAGGACATAATGAAAACAAGATGTAAAATTGTCTACCTATATAATTGCTCCCCCTTTTTCTGTCCATCATGACAACTCTGTTGCCTGTAGTGCAGGTTCTGCATAATGAATGATGTTCTTATTCATTCCCATGCACAAATGGAGTAAAGCAAGGCTCTATATCTGTTCTCATGGTTTTTAGCATGATGTCTTCAATGATGTTGTTGTATACCTTCAATGAGGATGAAAACAATATCAAAGTCAGCTACCTCACTGACAGTAAATTAACTCGAAAAGGCTATAAACCAAGACTAAAGTGAAGGAAGAGTTGGTGAGGGACTTTTTGTTCACAGATGGCCACGTGTTCAATGTAGCCTTCAAGGATGAGATTCAACAAAGTATGGATCGATTCTCTGTTGCTTGTGCTAATTTTGTCCTAATAATCAATACCAAGAAAATAGAGGCCATCCACCAGTCATATGCATTCCCATTCTATCCTCTCTTCACCAACTATACTTCTACCATTCCCGTTCTTTCACTAATCGTCAATCTTTCTATCTACTGGCTGCTTCTCTACTACTTGTAAACATGAATATTTCTCCCTCATCTCCAAAAGATCCTTAGTGATCCGTCCAGTACTTCTAGTAATCAATCCATATAACTCCTCCACTTTATGGCTCAATTGGAGAAAAACCCTGTCAATTCTACTTCTTTTCTTCTCACTCTCTACTTAAATCTCCACAATCTGGCTTTCAATCTCATTGTTCAACTGAAATTGTTCTCTCAATAGCTACCAATGATCTCTTAATTGGCAAAATAAATAGCCTTTTCTCAATCTTCCTTCTTCTTCGCCTCTCTTCACCTTTCACGCTGTTGATCATCTTCTTTTCCTCCATATTTTCTTCTCCAGATTGTTGCTACATGGTTCTCTTCTGGTTTTCCTGCTACCTGTATGACTACTCCAAGTAGATCTCTTTTGTTTGATCTTAATCCAGATCATGCTCACTAAATATGGGTGTCCCCTAAAGTTCTGTTCTGCAACCACTTCTCTTCTTTCTCCATGTTATTTTTGTTGGTGACCTTATCAGGTCCCATGAATTGAATTTTCATTTCTATGCAGACAAATTTCAGATGCAGATGTCTGTCTAGGCCTAATGTCATTCCTAGCCTACAGTCTTGCATCTCTGCCTCCTGAACATCTTGAACTGGATATGCCATAGATATCTTAAAGTCAACATGTCCAAAAATGAGTACATCTTCTTGCTCACCAAATCATCCCCTTTTCATAACTTTCCTATGCCTGTTGAGGGCAAGACATAGTTGTTTGATGCTATCTCCCCTACTACTTTATTTGATCCTTGAGCACAGAAGCTGTTTTTCCTTTTTCTGTATCTTCAGTATTCTTTGTATCCAGTGTCCTTGGCATAGTGCCTGGCACATAGTATACATTAAATAAATTCTTATCGTCTTGATTAAAAGGACTTGAACTTTCTTTGTTCAAACTTTGGAGAATCAGGTACTATAGAGTGTGTGCTTTTGTAGAGATCCAGAATTGAGAAGGAAAATGTCTATTCTATGTGCCACATATTTTGGGATGTGGTTACAGACCTTGCATGGAGTGTGAATTTAATCCACACTGAAACATCTGATCACATATGTTTTAACTGGTTAAATGAGGGGAAGTGGAGCCACCATTATTGACCAGTGTTTCAGTGTAGCAGCAAGCACCCTAGCATACAGAGGATGGCCTGCTACCACAGGTTCTTTGATCTGCAACTTTAAAGAGGTCAACAATCTTCTTTAATTACATTGACTGGTTCAGGGGAAAAGTCAGTCCCTTGAATGTCAGAGAAAATACAAGCAGAGGAATTAGCATAAAGACCAACAGACATGGCTCTGACTACCTGAATCAAAACAATATTGCTATGTACTTTACATATACCACTAGATTGAGAGCCTTTACATCTGAACAGTCAGGGGGTCGGAAAATACAACTACTCAAAGTCTCGACCAGGAAATCAAAAGGTCCTTCTCATAAGCAAGCCCCCAAAGCAAAATACCAACTCAGAGTATATACACATCTCAAAGCCAGAAGGCATCACAACCCTCATGACTCAGTGCCTAATCAACTTAGTACCAAAAGATATGAAAGTCTTCCTATAAGCAAGCCTCCCCTAAGCAAGCTTTCCTTAAAGGGTTCCATGTGAGGCTATTAATGGGCAGGGAGGATCTTCATACTCCATTAACATTACATTCAGTTCTATATTTTCTCAAAGAATGAAGCATTTTTAAAGATATCCTCAATGTCAAATCTTCTGCTCAGAAACCTACCAAATGTGAAGACAGTGTCTGCTCTTAAATGTCACAAAAACCAGCAGGTTTCAGTGAACTATAAGAATTCAGCCACTACTCACACCAAGCATCTGTTTCAACAATCCAGCTGGCAGCTTCTGTAGGGGTGTAAGATCTACCAACAACCAGCTCCCAGAAAGCTGCCAGCACACTGCAAAAGCACAGGTTCTTTTGATCTACTTTAGTAAGGAAAGCAATGTTAAGGGATTGACAAGCTTACTTTAATTCAGCATACAAATATTATTCACTTAGTTCAGGGGAAAAAACCAGCACCCTGAACTTCAGAGCAAAATACAAAGTACAAACATCGACAGACAGACCCAATACAATTCATAGTTACCAACATCTAGGTTCAGCCCAGGAGCTCAGAATGAGGGCTGGCCCAGAGTCACTCATGCCACCACTGCTGTGGGAAAGAGATCCGAAGAAGGGAAAGCCAACTCCTGATTTTATATCTTTTTCAGGGTCAAGGATGAGTTACACATGCAACTCACCCACATGACCTAGAATCATCAAAGCAACTCACTCACGTGACCTAGAATCCTCACAAAGAGGCCACTTGCACCCACGTGGTCTAAAAGCCTCTGCTGTCCTACACATGTCACTCAAACTCATGTGTAAACTAGGCCCTCCCCTGAGGCAAGGAGGCACCAAGGCCGCCCAAATCTAATCAAGGAAACAAAGGCTGAACTCTTCAAGGGCACTTGGTTGAACTAAGTGCTAAGAACCCTTTTGTTTACCAATACAGCATCCTCTACCCTATTTTTTCTCAGCCCATCTCATTTACTGTATTAAATTGGGAAAACTTGTATGACAATATATTTCCACATGTGGTCAGAATATGTGTTCTGCTGTTGGTTACCATTTCAAATCAGTCTCAGATACTAAATATCTTGGCACTAAGAACTCACCCAAGACCAAGATTTCAGATACCATGCCCAACCAAAATCCAAGTACATATACTATGTACAGTGTATTTGCAAAAGGAACTGGCATCAAGTGTGAATTTGGTCAGTCCCCTAGAGATTATGTTGCAAGGTATTTAGCAAGGGAGAAGGGTCGTTTTACAAACACCACCAATAATGCATTAGTGTACTAAATTTCCCATATCCTTTCCAAAATTTGTCATTTTTCCTTTTCTGTTATATTAGCCAATCTGACAGGTGTGATGTGGTAACTCAGAATTGTTTAAATTTGCATTTCTCTAATCAATAGTGACACAGAGCATTTTTTTTTAATATGACTATCATAGCCTTGATTTCTTTATCTGAAAACTGTTTATATCCTTTGGCAATTTATAATTGGAGAATGATTTGTTTACTACCTGCTTCCATTCCTGGGTGAGTTCATCTCACTCATGTTCACAGCTAGGAGTACACACTAGCGTACTTCCCTCCATTCTGTTTTTTCCTCTCTACTTTTTAGCAAGTTGTTTCCTTAAATGGATTTTTGTGCATTCTTTTCTATTTGACCAATTTTACTTTTTAGAGACTTGTTCACCTCAGTGAATTTCATCTTTTTTCCATTTTTTGTGTTTTCTCATCAAGCTGCCTTTTTTTATGATCCTGTTGCATAACTCATTTATTTTCCAAGTTTTTCTTCTACCTCTCTTATTTGATTTTTAAAATCTTTTTTAGCTCTCCCAGGAGGTTTTGTTTGTTTGTCTGGTTTCTTTTTGGTTTTTGTTTATTTTTGGTGGCATGAGACCAATTCCTGTTTCTCTTTCAGGCTATAATAACATGTAGGCTCTTATGAGTTTGTGCTTTTAAACTAGTAACTTTCTATGGTCTAAGTTTTGTTTTTGCTTGCTTGGTTTTTTTGCTCATTTTGCATCCTATTTTGTGATTTCTAAATTTGAGATTCGCTCTTAAGTACAGGGACACTGTTCCAACATCCTTGTACCAGGTGCCTGGCTGCTGGCCTGATGAACCAGGGCCAATGGGCTTGGCAGTTTGCATGCTGTGCCAGGGCCTTCAGGCCTGGCTACTCACTGGGATGGGGCAGACAGATATTTACTGTAGTCTTTCCACGTTGACTTGCACTGTAAAATTGTTTCACCCCCTCTTTTTCTGAGTTTTGCTGCTCTAGAACTTGTTTTGAGACATTATTTAATGTTGTTTTGAAGGGAATTTGTGAGAGATCAGGCAAATGCCTACCTGTTCCCCACCGTTTTAGCTCTGCCCCCCATTAAAATGATTCTTCAATTATCTCTCCTCTGTTTTCTAGGTTTTTTGTTTCCAGTTGTTTTAGCAATGAGACATTTTACATTTTCTTCAATTTTTTTCATTCTTTTAATTTTGTTTTATTGTTCTTTGATGTCTCATGGAATACTATTTATACATGTACAACTCTAATTTTGAAGAAATTATTTTCTTTAATGAGATTTTGTGCCTTTTTTCCATTTTGTCAATTATGCTTTTTTATTTATTTAATATTTTTAGTTTTCAACATTGATTTCCACAAGATTTTGAGTTGCAAATTTTCTCTACCTTTCTACCCTCCCCCCCACTCCAAGTTGACATATATTCTGATTGCCCCTTTCACCAGTCTGCCCTCCCTTCTGTCACCCAACTCCCCTGCCGCCCCATCCCCTGAATGTTGTAAACTAAAAAAAAATCTTAATTTAAAAAAAAGAGGCAAGAAAGAGCTTTCACAATAGAGGGGAAGACGGAAGACAATGCTGCTAGCAGCTGCTGTGGGGATGTCAGATCAATAACACCATCACACAGGAGGGCTGCTAGCACAGGATCTTTGATCTGCTTTTCCAAAGAAAGCAACTTTAAGGAGTTAACAATCTCACTTTAACTAAACATACACATATCATTCACTTAGTTCAGTGGGGAAAGTAAGCACTCTGAACTTTAGAGAAAATATAAAGAGAAATTACAAGTAGAAATTATATAAACAGTAAAATAACACAAATTATTAGACAGGCTTCTAGCCATCTGACCAGGACATTACATACCTGGTTACCAGAGAAGCACCAACATCTGGGTGTTTCAAATCCAGGGACTCCTTAATGGCTACCCAGAGTCTCATCTGGTCGAATCACATGACACTTCCAGTGAGTGATCACCAAAGCAAAACCTGTTTTCTCACAGTTCTGAAAGTTCTCAATTCCCTATTCTGAGTTCAATGGCTATCCTCTGGGTATATATGTACCCTTTTTCAGGGCCCCAGGGCTTCACACCTCTCCAGGACTTCACACTTCTTGTGACCTATTTAGCAAAAGGGTGTGGGCCTTCCTACAAATAAAGGCAATACTCAATCAAAGGTACTGGATTGCCTTAGTAATGAGAAGCACTCCATAAGAAAAAAAAAACAGTAAAAAGTCCCACTTTGTTTGCCTTTACATAGGGAGGAGATGAGAGGGAATAAGTGAGCCTTACTCTCACTGGATTTGGCTTAAGAAAGTAATAACATACATACTCAATTAAGTATGGAAATCTATCGTACCCTACAGGAAAGCAGAGGGAAGGGGATAAGAGAAAGGGGATAATAGAAGGGATGGCAGATTGGCTGAAGGGGTAATCAGAAGCAAACATTTGTGGAGAGACAGGTCAAATGAGAGAATAGAAAAAATGGAGGGTGGGAAAGGATAGAGGAAAATATAGTTAGTCTTTCACAACATGACTGTTATGGAAGTGTTTTACAAGACTACACATGTATAACCTTTATTGAATTGCTTACTTTCTCAATGAAAGTGGGTGGGGAGAGAGGAAGGGAGAGAATGTGGAATTCAAAAGCTTTAAAAATTAATGTTAAAAATTGTTTTTATGGCCAAGATGGATTCTGGAAATCAGGGACTTGTTCAAGCTCCCATCCAGGTCCCTGCAAACACCTTTAAAAATGGTTCTGAACAAATTCCAGAACACACACAATAGCATAAGGAAGCAGGGCTCCAGCCCAGGAAAGCCTGGATGGTTGCTGGGAAGGGTATATTGCACTGAGCTGGGATCAGAGCAGAGCAAAGCCCAGCATGGGCTGTGCCAGGAACAACCAGACCAGTAGCGGGGCAGAACAGGCCATAGGACCCTGAATTATTGAGCTATAGCAGTTACCAGACTTCTCAACCCACAATCACCAAACACAACACAGAAGGTTAGTGGAAAAATGGCTAAATCAAAGTGAAAGGACTGCAGTGTTGGCCCTAGCCCCTGGGGCGTGGAAGTGGTGCTGCTTCCAGAACTCCAGCTGTGGCTGCTTCTGGCCCCAGGCCCACCCTGTGGAAGGAATTAAGCACCATATCAGAGTGGGAGTGCACAGCCTGCTTGGATCTGGATCATGGTCTGGATTGGAGATTCTTGGGGAAAGAGGAGTGCTACTGAGGCAGAGCTTACTATGTAGGAGTAGCTCTGAAAACAGCAGGGCACCCTCTAAAGCCTGAGACAAAGTACTCATGAGGCTACAAGCAGTCATACCCTGACAAAAAGCTCAAGGGTCAAGTAGTTGGCTGGGAACATGGCCAGGCAGCAAAAACAGACTCAGATTCAATCTCAGACTTTGGAATCTTTCTTTGGTGAAAAAGAAGATCAAAACACACAGCCAGAAGAAGTCAACAAAGTCAAAGAGCCTACATCAAAAGCCTCCAACAAAATTATAAATTGGTCTCAGGCCATGGAAGATCTCAAAAAGGATTTGGAAAAGCAAGTAAGCGAAGTAGAGGAAAAATTGCAATGAGAAATGAGAGTGATGCAAGAAAACCATGAAAAACAAGTCAATGACTTGCTAAAGGAGACCCAAAAAATACTGAAGAAAATAACACCTTAAAGAATAGACTAACCCAAATGTCAAAAGAGTTCCAAAAAGCCAATGAGGAGAAGAATGCCTTGAAAGGCAGAATTAGCCAAATATAAAAGGAGGTCCAAAAGACCACAGAAAAAAAAATACTACCTTAAAAATTAGATTGGAGCAAGTGGAAGCTAGTGATTTTATGAGACATCAAGATATTATAAAACAGAAACAAATGGATGAAAAAATGGAAGTCATTGTAAAATACCTCATTGGAAAAACCATTGACCTGGAAAACAGATCCAGGAGAGATAATTTAAAAATTGTTAGACTACCTGAAAGTCATGATCAAAAAAAAGAGCCTAGACATGGTCTTTCAAAAAATTATCAAGGACAATTGCCCTGATATTCTAGAAATGGAGGGTAAAATAGAAATTGAAAGAATCTACTGGTCACCTCCTGAAAAAGATCCCAATAAGAAATGTCCTAGGAATATTGTCACCAAATCCCAGAGCTCCCAGATCAACGAGAAAATACTGCAAGCAGCCAGAAAGAACAATTTGAGTATTGTGGAAACACAATCAGGATAACACAAGATCTAGAAGCTCCAACATTAAAGGATCAAAGGACTTGGAATATGATATTTCAAAGGTCAAAGGAGTTAGGGTTAAAAACAAGAATCACCTACCCAGAAAAACTGAGCATAATGTTCGAAGGCAAAATATGGATTTTCAATAAAATAGAGGACTTTTGAGCTTTCTCAGTGAAAAGACCAGAGCTGAATAGAAAATTTACTTTCAAACACAACAATCAAGAGAAGCATCAAAAGCTTCATAATGGTGGGGTAGTAATTCTCGCTTCTTAGACAATATGCCAATGGAACATGAGTGCAGTAAAGGCTTTCTAGACTAATAGAGAGCAAAGAGGCTTGGCTACCCAGGAATGAACTGGTTTCTCCAAAGCAATTTATTAAGCTCATCAGCCAAGGTGAGGAAGAAGTGGTAATCTTCACAGGTGGATGGAGGATCTACATGAATGAATTCATGGATTATTTTTGAAGGATTAAACTAAACAAGAGAGCAGGCCACTTATTTTTAAAATTAAAAAAAAATTCCCCTAAATTACATGTAAGCAAAAAGTCTAATGTTTGTTTTTTTTAAAAAATTTTGGGTTCCAAATTCTCTTCCTCCTTTCTTTCCCTCCCCCTCCTTGAGAAAGCAAGCAATTTGAAATTGTTTATATATGTAAAGTCATGGAAAACATTTCCACATTAGCCCTGTTGCAAAAGAAAACACAGAACAACAAAAAAAAAACACCCAAGAATAATAAAGTAAAAAAAAAAAAGCTTCGATCTTCCAAACAAAAAAGTTTTTACATGCAACTGGGAAATAAGATATACAGGCTGGTGTATAGACATCTATCTTGCCCTACAGGAAAATAGAAGGGAAGAGGATAAGAGAAGGGGGCATTGATAGAAGGGAGGGTAGATTAGAGGGAGGGGTAATCAGAATGCCTCCTGTCCTGGGGTGGGGGTAAGGGAGAGATGGGGAGAAAATTTGGAATTCAAAATCAGGTAGAAGTGAATGTTGAAAACTGAAAAAAATAAATTTTAAAATAGAATCTATATGCATAATCTTGTTCTGTCCAGTCTACTTCACAGAAACCTAGAATTTTGTATTTGATGACAGCTGTCACTTGCAGATGACCACAAGTCTGGTTGCTCTGGGAATCATCTGTTTTCTCGGCCACCTTCATGGTGATTAGGACATGTGAATCTCAAGGGCAAAAGGAAGAAGCAAAATATCCGTTTACTTATATTTCTTTCCCCACCTCCATATCTTGTCATAATGACTTCTAGTGATGGAAGAAGGGCAATTAGACTCTCACATGTGGAAGGATCACTAGAAATGTCTTTGTTAGTATCTCTTTACCCATATCATCATTAATCCTCAAACCAAAGGAAAAACCATAACTTTTTGAGATAAAGGTTCAAGGCACCCTATGAAGTTTCAAGTAGATTACCTGTGATATCCATTCATTTATTATTCTTCACTTTTGTTATGTGACCAGTCCATTTTTTTGTGGTCATATATACTTTTGGTGGCATCCTTTTTTTTTAATTGGATCTCCTTAAAATTCTTTGTCTTTAAGGAACTACAATATAGTCATGCATGCTGTTTAATTTCACTTTATTAACCTTTGAATGATCTTCAACTTCCAGTATTAAGAAAGTGTGATTTTCTATGACTTGCAAGTTTGTGGTATTCCATGACTTGATATTTAGGGCTAGAATGATATCAATAACAGTGTTAGGAAGGCTAAATAACAAAATGAGTTGAGATTTGTGAAAACATGTTAAGGATGAGAAGAAGGGCTTTTATTTATTTTTTTGGTTTCATTTATTTCTAAGTTATGAAATAAAACAAACATTTTCATAACAATAAAATAATAAAAGATGATTGTACATGAAACTGCTAATCTATTATGTACAACTTGCTATTCCTTTTAAATATATAATAAATTTAGCATGTAAATTTTTTCTTTTTTTCTTTCTTCCTCTTCCCCTCCCACCAGAGATGGCTACCATTCAGCATATAGCACAAACTAAACAATGTGGGAAGAGATACCCCTTTTAAAACAACTCTAGACAGTATAAAATATCTAAGTGTACACCTCCTGAAACAAACCCAGGAATTGTAAAGGGGCCAGTTAGAGGCAACCCCTACCATCACTGGACCTCTGTGCCTAGAGCCTGCTGAGATATACTCAGGGCTCTGAGGTACAGGGCGGGGAGGGACAAGATGGAGTCAGGAGGAAGGGTCACACCCTTGTTGGCAACGTGGTGCCGGGTTCTTTTCTGGATTTACCTGTGCACAGAGGGATCATGGGGAGAGCGTGGGAAGGAAAGGGGAGGAGAGTAGGCAGAGAGTAGGAGGAGAATAGGTGGAGAGTAGGTGGGACCAGGTGGCCCTATTGCTAAGTAATCAAAGATTTAAAAGGTCACGAATACCTTGATTAAATGGAGCTGCTTTTCACCATCATGCCTCCTGCCTCATTCATTGCCCACGAGATCAGGCCTTTGCTGGACAAAGGCCTGGGAGTGTGGGGTAAGAGGGATCCCAACAAGTGGCACCCAAACGTGGGGCACCGCGTGGAGCCACACACGCACCCCCCACGATCCCCAAGGTGCCTCCTCCAGGAGAGGAAGGAGCACAGCCTTCGAACAAATTCACGAGAGGAAGGAGAAGAGCAGAAGGGAAGATTGTGCCGTGCACAGCCTTGGGACAAATCTGAATTGTCAGTGGGAAGCACCATCCTGTCTCCTTGGGCAACCCAGCTTAAGTTGGTGAGGTAAGGAATTTTCTTTATCATGAGGCAGGCAAAGTCCTTAGGACTGCTGTGGATCAGGCCACATTCGTAAGAATTATACATAAGAAGGCCAAGGACCAGGAATGTACGATCACCCCCCAGCTTATCAAGGGTTTTCTTAAAGTAGTGGAAAAAACACCCCCCTTGGACCACACAGCAACCCCTTTACTGCGGGGTCTTGAAAAGTCATAGGGGAGCAGTTAACAAGCTAGGAGTCAGAAAACCCTGGGTGCTTGGAACCCAGCACATTTTTTCTATACAATCTTATCAAAGTGGCTCTTAAAGCCCCAGAAGGCTGCTGTGAGAAACAGCCCAGGCAGTTTACAGCCCATTCAGACCACACCCTCTACTTGGGTGGTTCTCTCCGGAACTATCCTCCCCAGATTCCAGAGCTCCGCCTTACTCAGATTCGCTATACCCTGATTTAGATTAGTTTCAGAAACAAGTGGGAGAGAGGGAAGAGAGACAGAGGCTGCAACAAGAAATAGAGGAGCTGAGGAGAAAATTAGAAAAATTGTCAGCTCACTCAGCTCCACAGAAAACAGTCTGTTTCAAAGAAGAAGTTAGCCAAAAACCACGTGGGAATAAGACAAAGGCAGAGGTTCCTATGAAAAAAAGAGCTGAAGAGAGCAATTAAGGATTATGGTTTAAAATCCCCTCATATCAAGATTAGACTAAAAGACTTGTGTTCCTATGTACTTACTCCCAGCTCCTCAATCTAAATACAATCTATGCATTTGGGAACATAAAATATATTATATGAAAGTTCTGAAGAAGCTGGTAAGAGAAAGATGGCTCTTAAACAACTGGAAGAGACCAACCGGAATCCACCGTAGATCATCTTACAAGCAGGGTTTCCATGACCCCAAAAAAGCATGGCACTTGGCCTCTGTTACGTCAGAGGGCCAAGCACGTTGTGTATAGGATTCACAAAATCCTCTCTGTTTTTTTTTTCATCTCTGTGTCTGTGTTCTGTATCTGCATTTCTGTGTGAGTGTGTAATCTGACACCCTGTAATGTCCACTATCTGTTTCTCTCCCTCCCTAACTCCAGTCTCTTCAGAGGAGCAGGAGGGTGGGGGAGAGAGAAAGAGAGAGAAAAATGTTTTCTTGTTTAGGTTATATGTTGGAATAGAGAAGTGTCGGGTGAGAATTAGAAATAAGATATGTGCAGTTTTAAAGGGACTTTAATCAAAGTCCACAAGAAAGGAAAAGCAAGAAAGTTTAAACATGTAGGAAAGAAGTGTGTGAAGGAAGGTATAATCTATTTGCACAAAGAGTGTGAATAGAGGTTTTGAGAGTAAAAAGTTTGGTATTGGAAAAAATGCTCTTTCTTTTTCCTTCCATTCCAGATCTGGCCAATTTGGAATGTGAAGAGAGATAAGAAAGCGGGAACTTTTCTGTCCCAGGCCACAACCCCAGGGAGGGGCGCCCAGCCCTGGACCGGGCCCCCCGGGGTGGAATCTGAGATGCCCGAGGTTGTGACCTCGGTACTGGAACGCCCCAGTAACGGCGCGGCTTGGCCCCCCGGGTGGCGCTTGGGAGGGGCTCGGGCTCAGGATATAGGAGCCAGATGGGGAGGGAGAGGGGGAGAGAACAAAGGAGAACAGGATGTAAGCAAATAAAGTAGTTGTGCCTTGCCACATTCTCTGCCTGTGTTCTCTGCCTGTCTGTTCCATCCCACTTCCCCGGTAACCACTCCAAGCAGGAAGATGGGCTGGCGAGGAGCCCCGCCGAAGACCCCAGGACCTGTTGCTGTCCTTGGCCAGGTGAGTATGGTAGGGTAGGGCTGAGATCCAAGCGAAGGCTCGGGGAGGGCAGGGGTAGCTCCCTCGCCCCGAGCACTT
>JAQQSZ010000454.1:0-17812 GCA_028646595.1 Phalanger gymnotis | reverse complement strand
GTGAAGGTGAGGGAGAAAAATGAAAAATATTTTAGAACATATGAATTAGAACTAAGAAACTGAAAAGGCCAAAACCTTATAGATTGCTAACACAGTTCATAGTACTCAACTGTGGGGAGGGAAGGGAGAGAAGGAACATGTTGAGGAAATAGAACAACTTAAATTCACTTCCTCTCCATGTTCCCAATTTCCCCCAATTCCCTAAAGCAAATTGAAAGGTGAAAACCATCTTCCCCTATGCCCAAAGGGCTATAAAACTATGTGTATGCTTTGATTCAGCAATACCACTACTAGGTCTGCACCCCAAAGAGGTCATCAAAAAGGGGAAAGGACCTATGTGTACAAAAATATAGCAGCTCTTTTTTTGGTAGCAAAGAATTGAAAATTATGGCAATGCCCATCAATTGCCCTTGGGGAATGGCTGAGCAAGTTGCAGTATATGAATGTCATGGGATACTATTGTGCTATAAGAAATGATGAGCAGACAGATTTCAGAAAAAATGGGAAAGACTTACATGAACTGATGCTGAGCAAAGTGAACAGAACCAGGAGAACATCGTACACAGTAACAGCAACAATGTGCTATGATCACCTATGACAGACTTAGCTCTTCTCAGCAATGCAGTGATCAAAGACAATTCCAAAAGACCCATGACAAAAAATGCTATCCACATCCAGAGGAAGAACTATTGAGTCTGAATGCAGAGCAAAGCATACCATTTTCACTTTTTTGTCATTTTTTGTTTTTTCTTTCACATGGTTTTTCTCTTTTGCTCTGATTCTTCTTTTACAACACGACTAAAGAGTAGATATGCTTAACATGATTGTACATGTACAACCTGTATAGATTTCTTACTGTATTAGAGAGGGGAAGGGGATGGAGGGAGAAAAATTTGGAACTTAAAATCTTATAAAAATGAATGCTGAAAACTATCTTTACATTCTTTTTGAAAAAAAAAATGCTATCAAGTGGGAAAAAAAATCTTCCCATCCCTTCAGACAAGGTCACCTTCCCTATGTGCACCAGGAACTACCCGGTATATATTTCATAAGAATGCTTAAAAATGGGAAGAAAGTTTGATGCCTCCTGTCACAGAAATAAGTCTCAAGTTCATGATTAACAAGCAGGAAGCATGATTAACAATACCAGACTGGGAAGGAGATGCTCAGATGAGTGTGTTGACTTAGTGAAAATGACTATTTCAACATGCTTAGGGTTCCACTGGTCATTCCCATCATTCCACCAAATGCCACTCTCATCTTTGCTGTGGCACTTACAAAATTGGAATTACAAGAATGATTTCTCCCTCAGCTCTCCTTTCCTGAATTAAACATGTAGAAAAATCCTTAGTCTTGGCTCTAAGAAAAATTCACATGAATTCTTACAGAGACTGCCCAATGGGACCCACTATATAGAATATACTTTGATTGTACAGTATCATTCAACTTTCCTTCCAGATTTTTTTCTTCATGTTGACTTTAAATTACATACTATCAGCCCTCAACTTGTCAATTAATTCATCTTTTTTTCTTTTTGTTTTCTGTAGGGTCTATATTTAAATAAAAATTTTTCAAATATGATTACACACACACACACACACACACACACACACACACACACACACACACACACTCTAACAGGGTGACCTAAGAATGTGAATCTTTTAAAGAGGAAAAAAATGTCCTTATTTGAAAGTAATAAATACCAAATAAGATGAACATTTCCATATATAAAGTTGACCAGAAAAGGAGAATGGTACACAAAACTGCAAACCTCACTCAAGTAAATATTGTTATTTTCAAAGCTATCCTATTTGTGTTTCCTTCTGTTCTCTTTTGTGCATTTTAAAATAATGCAATAATTCTCTTTCTCCACTTTTTTTTAAGTTCTGGTAGCCCTGTTGATAGCTTCCTCCACTCAAAATTGAAAGAAAGACAAAATCATTCTATTAAATATGTATTATTAAAAGTAAAGTCCAATGTTGGCCATGTGTGAAAACATGTCTCATTCTGCATAATGAATTCATCACCTCTCTGTCAGGAAGTCAGTAACACAGTTTACCACGGGTGTCCTGAGATTGTAATTGGTCATTAGATTTATCAGATTTCTTAAGTTTTTCTTAGTTGTTTTTCTTTACAAAAATGTTACTACATAAATTGTTCCCTAGATTTGCTCAATTCAATCTATATAAGTTTCATGCATGTCCTTTCAAGTTTATCTGGCACCATTCTTTTTGTAATTTCTTTTGGAACAACAATATTTCATTTCATTAATATGTCATAATTTATTCAGCTATTTTCCATTTTACAGATACTCCTCAAGTTTTCAGTTCTTTTCCACTATGAAAAGGCTACTACAAATATTTTCGTATATGTAGGTTCTTTTCTTTTTTATGTCTCTTTGAAGCATAGAATTAGTAGTGGTAGTGTTTAGCCAAACAGTATAAACATTTTAGTAATGTTCTTGAGTATAGTTCCAAATTGTTTCCCAGATTGGTTCTATCTTCATCCCTTCTTGATGAATTTTTGTCTATTTTGTATTTTTTTAGAAGTTTTGTTTCTATAAATTCATAGTAGTTGAAGGAAAATATTAAGGACTGGAAGGTTCTCCATCATACCCTTGGATGATGTAATAACCCTATTGAAAATGAATGTGGGTAAAAGAATTTGTTTTAACCATCTAATCCTCCTTTTCCTTTACTTAATACTCAATCCTTGCCTACACACACATATATATGTATGTATGTATATATTATATATTATGTATATACATATCTATATGTATATGTGTTTGTTCAATTCAGTGCTTGAGAGGACATTTCATGTCTTATCTATAGGACTAGTAATTTCAACTTATAACTACTTCGATTCCTGACTCCTCCCCCACCGCATTTTATGGTTTTCAAATGTAGTCTGAGAACTTTTTAAATCTCTAGTAGCCACCAAATATCTAATACTGTTTATAATCCAAGAATTTGAATTGATTCTTAAATCAAAGGTACTCTTTGTAGTAGAACATTTTGACACAAAGCCCATTTATTAAATCCCAAGAAATGGTCTTCTCTATAAAAATAATTACTACTGGTCATCATGGTTTCAACATTTCCTTTTTTTTGATGTTCAGATACCTTAAGTCTCATATCACTCCCCCTCCCAACTTTACTTCTCTCCTCAACCATCCCTATTCATTTTGTTGTCTTGTGTAGTGATTTAATATAAGAAACAACCATCACCTTCTCTCTCTTTGCCACATATGAAATTCGAGTTTTATTATTGAAATAATTATGTGTTCTGATATTTTTTAAAAAGAAGTATAATGAGAATTGCTACACATAGTTAGCACAAAGCATTGCAAAAATGTAATTGACTGTATTGTGATAGAGAAGCAATGTTTGGTAAATGAAATCAGTGTCATTCGAATTATGCAATCAAACCAACAAGTGGATAAAGCAAAAGTCAAAAATAATGCCAAATTAGAAGGAAGACTAAGTATGAAAATAAAATGCTGCATGCCATTATAATAGCTCTAATCTTTCATGACTAAATAAATAAATGACCATTAAACAGAAAATATATAAAAGTAAAGGCACTGATTTTTTTCATTTCTTAGAGAAGTTTACAACCTGTGGAACAACTGATATCACCACAATGAAGGAATCAGAAGAACTCCCAAATTGCCTTGCCAATAAACACTTGATCTTCTTGTCAAAGATACATAATAATCAAAGAATTTGGGTTTTTTTACAAAAGATTTTTTGTAAGGAGAAATATGAAAGTTTCTGGATGATAATTGCCTCGGAAAATTGAAACAAAGTAGTTGGAGAGAAAATGAGTTCCTATGAAGCGTCCTATGAGATCTAAGCTGGATCATCCCAAGGTATTTGTGGATGAAATTGGAAGGGCAGAGCAACAAATAAATGTGAAATGGAAGATATTTGGCAGAATTTATTTTCTCATAATGGATGTCATTGGAAACACCACATTTGGAGCCCATGTCCTCAGAACTAAATGTATCATATTAGGAAGTGGAAATGACACTTGAGGAAAACAAAGCAAGGAAGAGAAATTGAAATTGACTAGATATTGAGGAGGCATAGGAAGTTGGACACAAAGTTTTTAAAGCACCCAGGGTTTGCATTTTAAGATATCTCAAAGAAAATACAATTGAAAAATAAAATTATTACAGACTGATATGACTATTTTTCCATCTTTATAAATTTTTTTTAAGTTTTTAATCTTTTTTTTTGGCAGGGGAGAAGGCAGAGCAGTTGGGGTTGAGTAACTTGCCCAAGGTCACACAGCTAGTAAATGTGTCAAGTGTCTGAGGCCAGATTTGAACTCAGGTATACTCCTGACTCCAGGGCTGGTGTTCTACTCACTGCACCACCTAGCTGCCCCTATCTTTATAAAATTTTAAGGAGAATTCTCTTTGTATACATCAAGAATATTCTTAATGGAAATAGAAGTGAAAAGGTAATTTTTTTTCTGACAGTTGTCTAGAACAAACCATGTTTTCCTCAGTCCTACTACTTAATACAACAGATAGAGAATATGGATCCTGTTGTGCTTGTTTATATGTCGATTAAAAGAAAAATGGATTAACCTTATTCTTTTTGACCCCAGAATGCAGAACCAGGAACAGTGGATAAAAGTTGCAAAGAGGAAAATCTAGGCTTGATGGACAGAAAAACTTCTTATCCATTAATTCTATCCAATATAGAATGTAATGCTTCAGAAGATGATGGGCTCCCTCTCACTGGAGGGCTTTAGGGACAAAGTTGGAAAGCTACTTTGAGAGAATAATCAAATACAGACTAGATTAGATGGACTGTGGGGATTGTTCAAACTCTGTGTTATTCTGGATTGTATAGTCATAGCTTTAGCCATCTGTCACCTTGTTCATTTCAAATTCTGGCAAGTACCACTACCACGTGAAGAAAACTTTGCCCAAACTCTTAAGTACCTCAGTTTTGCAGGATAATAGAAATGCTCCCATTTTATTTAGGCATTTTAAGTCTTCATCCAGATATTTGGTATTTTACAAATCCTCTCAATGCTTGCTAAGAAGCTAAGAGAACAATACTACCACATAAATGGCCCTTAAAATTTTCATCTGTGCAAAACCCCTTTTATTTTAAGACAAGGCAAAATGTCAAGAAATTCTCCATTCTCTATAACCTCCCATTGATATAGGGAAATGCTTTCCTTAAAATTTGCTGATATGCTTTTGAAAACTCACACTGAAAATTAAGTGGATTAATTCTGAGACATAATAATTACTTTTCATTAGATTTTTAAGGTGTTGTGGGGGAAGTGCCTTCCAATGGAGATGAAAGGCAACAAAAGAAATAATGTGGTTTTTTAGATACTATAGGGGCAGTTGAAAAGCATTAGAGCAGAAATATGGTCTTATAGTGCTTTTGGCTTTTTCCTCCCTGCCCCTACCAACCCAAGCTATACAATGGTACTCAGAGCTACTTTGTCCTTACATGGGACTTGCATTGGAGGTGGTAATGGTAGAAAATATTCCATATCCATACTGTGTCACATGGCTCAGCCCCATATTGAGATATCAGGTTGAATTTTCCCAATTTGGGGCTAGGTCAAATATAGATCAGATGGTGACAAAAAGAAGTAAAACAGGTTAAATACTTCCTTCTAAGGACTTGATTCCAGTTCACTCAGGCTATTGCTAAACTTTGTAGACAGCAGAAGGCTTTTTATTTGTTAATTTCAAATTTAATATGAAAGTCTTTAGTATATCAAGTTGTTCAGTTCTTGGCACAACTGTCAAGAGATCAGTAGAAGCAAGATTGGGAATGGCACAGATCACTGGGTGGTATTTTCCAAGAACTTCTTTGTAATTAGAAATTCTGCTTTCAGAAAATTTTGACTTCCATTCAAAGCTATATAAAAATCAATTAATTAATATTTATTAAATATATAATACTCTCTTGGATGCTCCATATGGGGAATATGTAATTTCTCCAGCCTAGGGAAATTCCTCTACCAATGTAGATCATAGACTACCTATGACTCAATAGATAAATCCAAAGGAGACAGATGAAGTACTTAAGGTTGCCTAGGGTCACACAAACAGTACTTCTCAGAAGTGAGATTTGACCACAAGTCTTCCTGAACTCCAAGCCCAGCATGCTATCTAATATACTATGCTACCACTTACGTGGATACTATACTGAAATTCTATAGCATAGTAACGATAAAGCTAATGCCTGCAGGGAATTGACTATTGAGTAAGTAAAAGAAAGCACATAAAAGATTTCTAGGGAAGCAAGGCTTTTGACCAACATCTAAAAGGATAAAATTTATTCATGTTGCATCAAAAGGGGCTATTTAATTCATAAAAAATCATAAGGGAAAGAATTCCTAGTCTTCTTGGAAGGCTCTCTACAGTGTTTAATAATCCTGAGAGCCAGGGAGTCTTTCGATATATTTATGTCCTGTGTGCTGCAATTAAAACGTATTTCTTTAAGCCATGTGGCAAAAGAGAATAATTGGACGATCATTTGAAGACATGAAATTGTTCTCAGAAGCAGCTAGAAGGTGGATGACTCATGGCATTTGAAGCAAGTTGATGAGTTTTGATTGAGAGGATGGTACAATGGATTTCAGTTGCTTCAAAAGAAAACCATAACAACTCAGACAAAGTCATTATAATCTCTGTAGTTTTCACTATATTTCTGGCACTTACATTTATAGTGCTTTAAACCTGGCTGATCCACCTATTTGAAGTAAGTAGTTCTAGAATAATTATCTTGATGAAGAAGAGGGAGTGTCGGTAATTTAATTTGATGTTTCAGAATGTTCTCATCACCAGAAACTTGGCTACTTCATGGGAATTTTCAGCCACAGCAACTAATGAAAAACAATTCCAAAGGCACTGAGGGGTTAAGATCCGTGTCTAAAGAGCAAGCTCCCTTCCCATGACTGATATATGTTACAACCATCCATTAAAAATGATTTGGGAATTGGGGAATTGCCCTCTAGTTCTGTTTTAGTGACATCTGCCTTTAATATGTCTGTTTTATTTATTTTATCTAATGTGTCTAAGAATTCAGTTGTGGAATATCATTAAATATGAAGATTTCAAAGGAAATTTGAAAGCTGTTGTTTAGCAAAGAAAAGGCAAACACTTCAGCTGGCTCACACAATAGGCTTTCTGGCGCTCAATCTCATGATCCAGGCCACTTTTAAAGGCCTGCCAGGGCCATTTGCAAAACTTCCAGCCTCTTTTTCTTCAACAGTAATAATACTAATAAGAAATATGAAAAGGTATTATAAGTGTACTCTGAACAAAATGCCCCATGTGTATTCATTTGTAGCCTGCCACCTGCATGGAAATGCATAGCGGTGAACTAGCAGGAATAGTCATAATATCAAAATTTATGTAAGACCAATTCTTTTTTCCTAAAAATGAAGTCACTTTTGCAAATCTTGAGTCCTTGTTAGATGGGGTTATCTGAGGGAATTACTACCTTGGAAATGAGTTTGTTGCACATGTGCCCTATTATTACAAAGTCTGGTGCATCATCCAGTGAAAAGCATTTGAGCCTGTGGACAAAAAGCTGCCTAGGATGGCAAGGTGCTGAATGGAAATATAAGGGAAGACTTTACTTTTTTCAAAGTTTTCAGAGACAATTCCCTAAAAAGATATTCAGTGAGTGGGTAGACCAAGTAAAGATATAGCAAGAAGCTACAAACCACCTAATGATGCCCTTTGGTTAGCACTTTCACATCATTTATTTTAAAATATACATTGTTTTCAAGCTCTTTTCAGCCCTTATAAAATTTATTAAATTAAAAGATCCCTAGTGTACTTTTGAATCAGTTGCTGAAATGAGGAAAAATTGGCAAGGAAACCATAGGATCATAGCTTTAGAGCATGAAGGAAGTTTAGAAGGCATGTAATCTAACCTTTCTATTTTACAGGGGATCAAACTGAAGGGTCTACTGGAACTGCTGGATATTAAAAGTCAAAGCCTCCACAAGTATTTGGTGGAAATATATGCAATAGCACATTTCCAATAGACCATCAAGTCTACATCCAGTTTCTTCCAGTTTGCCTGATTATTTTAGACTACCAATGATGCATTTTATCATCATCACTACCACCATCAACAATAATAACAATTAGCATTTATTAAGGGCTTATTATATTCCAGGAACTGTGCCAAGTTCTAGGAATAGAAAAAAAGAGAAACATGGTCTTTGCCCCCAGGGAGCTCACATTGAATACAAATTAGTAAGCGGTATATATACATATACGCATACATATATGTACATATATGTATAGTTATATATGTATATATACATATATGTATAGTTATATATACCTATATGTATGTGCATGTATGTATAGTTATGTCTATATATGTGTGTGTGTATGCATGTGTGTATGCACACACAGAGAGTGTAACTGGGAAATAATCTCAGAGGGAAGTCACTAGCAATGGCAGAAAAGAGGGCTGAGGGAGGTCTCTTGCAAAAGATAGGATTATAACCAGGTCTTAATAGAAGCTAGAAAACACAGGTAGCAAGAGAAAGCATTCAGTCATGGGCAACAAATCATGGAGCAAAGACGGAAGATGGAACTTTGGGAGACAGAAAGAAGTGCTATCACTAGCTCCCTTTTACAGATGAGGAAACTGAAAATGAGGCTTAAAGATTACGTGGTTTGCCAAGGGTAAATACAGCTAATAATTGGAGAGGTGGTATTCAAACTCGGATGTCCATGACTTCAAATCCTGCTTAAATCACTTACTAGGTATGAGACCTTGGCCAAGTCACTTAACTTCTCTCCCCTTGGTTCACTTGCCTCATCTGTAAAAGGGAAATAATAATGATATCTACCTCAGAGGGTTGTTGTAAGGATCAAATGGGTTTACATTGTAAAATACATTGCAAGCATTAAAGGCTTATATAAATGCTAGCTTGTGGTATTATGTTATTGGAAAATCTAACATAAGGGTTATACTACTACTACTGAAATACTGAGGTCAATACTAAGTCTCACCTCAAGTTCTGAGTCAATGTCTTAGAGTCTTCATATGCTGGTTTTATATACCAAGTAAAAGAATGTGACATTGCGGATAGTTATGGAATGATTGTTCAGAGGGAACAGGAAACATGCAAGCCTAGACAGAGTTAGGAAGAAGAGAGTCACTGAAAAGGGAAACATCATTACGTGGTTAGTTGACAGCAAGGAGCAAAACGTGAGATATTGTGCTTCTAGAAATCTAAGGATGATTATCACGAATGAATTTGACACTCAAGTCAAGCAGAAGACAAGGAATTGCTTTCTATAACCATCACCTTTCCAAAACCAGGCAACTATCTCCAATTTGATTTTTTTCATTTATAAAAGGAAAATCCCTCTAAACTCCCTCTTTTTGTCACTGGCATTACTGTGAAGTTGAAGGAAAAAATATTTATAGCATCCATTGTGACAAACATACAAAATCCAATGGTGTGGGCCACCATTTTTCATCTTTGAAGTTTTGAAAAGGCTCAGCTTTGAACAAAATACAAGCTAAGGTTATGAGTCAGAATTATAAGAAACCAAACAGCCTGAATGTTTTTTCTGTTCTTTGTGTATGGAAACAGTCATGTTTATTAATGTTCGTTAAGTTCCCAAAACCCATTTTAAAATAACACCTGTTTCTCCTCCATACTCCTGCCAGATACCTATGTCTATGATCAACCTTCTCTCCCTACCTTTATTTTGATTTTTGTTATTCAGTCATTTTCAGTCATGTCCAACTCTTTGTGACCTGATTTGGGATTTTCTTGGCAGAGATGCTGGAATGGCTTGCTTTTTCTTTCTCCAGCTCATTTTACAGATAAAGAAACTGAGGCTAACAAGATTAAATGACTCTCCCAGGGTCACACAATTAGTAAGCATTTGAGGCTGGATTTGAACTCAAATCCTCTTGACTCCAGGGCCAGCACTCTAACCACTATGTAACCTGACTGCCCATTTTTATTTTGGTCCTGACCTGTTATTTTGCCAATATAGAGAAGTACTAGGGTGGAAGCTCCCTCCACAAATGTAAGCCAACAATATTAGTACAACTCATAGTTCTAGATAGTTGCTCGGGGCAATAAGAGAGAAAATAATTTGTCATCCAAATAGACAAGCATTCAATAAGTAGCTAGTATGTAGCCAGGCACTTTGTTAAGGCCTGGGGATACACAGAAGAGCAGCCTGATCTCAAGGAGCTCATAGTCCAATTGGGGGAGTCAATATTGCAAGCAATCACGTACAAACAAGTTATATGATGATCTCAGAAGTAAAAAAAATAAGGTTAAAGGGGACCAGGAAAGGCTTCTTAGAGAAAGTGGGACTTCAGCTAAGATTTGAAGAAAGCAGTCAGTATGTGTTGGTGACAGGCCTTGGACCCAAGCCTTCTGTACTCCAAGGAGAATCCTCTATCTGCTCTACCATGTTGCCTCTCACATAATACATTGTAACTCTCTATCACACTTACCAGGGTAGCTAGGTGGCACAGTGGAGAGACTGCAAGGTTTGGAGTCAGGAAGACTCCTCTTTGTGGGTTCAGATCTGGCTTCAGACTCTTACTGTGTGATCCTGGGCAAGTCATTTAACTCTGCTTGCCTCAGTTTCTTCATCTGTAAAAGGAACTGGCGGTGAGAAATGGCAAATCATTCCAGTATTTTTGAGGTCACGAAGAATCAGGTATGACTGCAAATGACTCAACAACATTACACTTATCACATCGCATGAACTAATATAATCATCCATGTTTGTGTCTTAACCTTTAATATACTGTAAGCTCTAAAATTTGTACCTTCCTCAACAACTAACACAATGTTCTGCACACTATAATTTCTTTTAATGGTACTTATTTGATAAATTGCTGTTGTATTTACTTTAATTCCCAAGATTAATTATTTTGGCATTCTTTTAAATGTCACATTGCTTCTTGATGCTATTAAATGCTTTTTGAGAATTTAAATAAATGCCTGTTTTTTTTTTTCATGTGACAAAAAGCTCTAAGGATCTAACACTCTGGGCATGTCCTGTGACACATACCTTCCTCTCCTTTGTTGGCCATAAGAATAGGGGTTCTTTCAGACCCTTCCCTTTGGTCAAAAGCGGGAAATGTCAAAATATTTTGGAGGTACCCTATTTCCCAGAGCTAAGGCCCAGCAAGCAGGCTGCATCCTGAGCTTGGCATAACAATAATCCTTTGTGCTCAGGAAGATACCCTCTGGCAAAGCGTATTACTTGGACCAGCATCAAGGTGTTCACTGAGGGATTCAGCTCCCCCATTTCCCAGGGCCATCCATCACATATTCACAATCCCTGTTCTGTGTTACCAACAGGCACTACACTCCTGTTCCCATCATAGAACTCTGATTCTGTGTCCCACAGGGTGGCCACGATCCCCAAGACTTGAGACAATAGCTATTCCCACAGAGCCCCAAAACACCTGTATTATCCCCAGAAATGCTAACGATGAAAATTATCTCAAGATTTAAGAATGATTGTATTGAGGACCAACCCCTTACAGTATATAAGTGGCCCCAGTGTAAGTAGCCTTAAGCCCTCCTTCTCAGACGGGGGCAGGGCAGGGAGGACTTCCACCTGCAGGTATCATTTTCCTCATTCTGAACTTAATTAAGCTTCTGTTTGTGTCCTGACTCTCCTGTCTCTAGCCTGCTCTCTGGCCACCTGTAGGTTAGAGGCTGGTTTTTGGTCTGGTTGACAGTCTAGACTTGCCCCCAGAGGAATATATGTTTGATTTAGTTCCCCTTCTTCATAGAGATCCTATGAAGCTTTCCTTGTACAGGGTTTCTGGATTTCAAAGACTCAGTTTAGTTTCCATAATAGTGTTTCATCATCAAAACTTTTTCAGTTATGAATGTTATCAAGAATTTGATTTTGCAATACAAGTTTTATTGCTTCCTTTGCAAAAAGAAAGTTTTCTTACTGCTCAAGTGTGACAGCTAAATTTAGCTTCAGAATTAGTTTATAGTAAATACTGTCTTAGCAATAAAGTGCCTTAGTATGGAAAGGTGAGTGTTTACTTGTTCCTAATATCATCCAAGAAACCATTGTCTTTGAGTGACGGTTAAAGCAGTGTGTGTGTGTGTGTGTTTGTGTGTGTGTGTGTGTGTATGTGAATTATTTTATGAGAACAAAGAAATCTGCTTCATGAACTAGTAATTCAAAATTACCTTGTAAGTAACATATTATGGTACCAACTATCCTGAATTAGTTAACTGAGCAGGCTTAGCATTGGAGTCCTCAACCTTTTTTTTTTTCCTTCCCCATGGAAGAACAAGTTAGAATAGGCTGATAATTAAGATTCCATTTTCAGTTTGATCCCAGTAAGAGAGGAAAGGAAAGGACAGTTAGCTATATAGATAGAAACACATCCAGGATCTCTCAACCTGCCCAACAGGTGTACATTAAGTTGGTCATATTAGATGAGAATAGAGCACTAGTGAGGACAACCATGTAACTGGTGGTCACATTTGGGAAAGCAACTCAAAACAAATGGCCCTCTAGCCCAGTACCTGGCATAGAGCAAGCACTTAATTAATACTTGCTGATTGCTTGACTGATACAATTCATTAATACATTCATCTCTATATATACAGGAGCGTGATCCCTTTAGTTGTCCTTTAAAAAAAAAAAAGATGTTATTTAGTAATTTATTTTTTCCAATTACATGTAAAAACAATTTTAACATTCTTTTTTTTTTTAAATTTTGAATTCCAAATTATCACTCCCTTCTGCTCCTCCCCCCTCCACCCACATTGAGAAGGCAAGCAATACACCATATATTTTATGTATGTAGTCATGTAAAACACATTTCCAAGAAAGTCATTTTGGGAAAGAAAGCACAGACAAAAAACCCAGGATAAATAAAGTAAAGAAAAAAGTATCTTTGATCTGTGTTCAGGATCTTCCAGTTCTTACTCTGGAGATGGACACTACCTTTCATCATAAATCCTACTGAATTTTCTTGGATCATTGTATTGTTGAGAAAAGCTGTTATTCATAACAGATGTGTTGGTAAGCAAAATGGGCCCTTAGCACTCAGTTTGGCTTTGGTTCCCTTTGAGTAATTCAGTGTATTTCATTGAGCCTTACAAGGCCCAAACCCCTATTAGGTGTAAAACCTATGTGGGTGTGGATTGGCAACTAAGGTGGGGCCCAAGGTGGGGCTAACTCCAGGGAGGGCGTAGTTTACATGTCCGGGACAGCAGAGGCTTTTAGACCACGTGGGTTTAAGTCGCCTCTTTGTGACTATTCTAGGTCACATGGATGAGTTGCATGTGTGACTCACCCCTGACCCTGAAAAATATATAAAACCAGGGGTTGGCCTTCTCTTCTTTGGAGCTCTTTCCCACAGCAGTGGTGGCACGTGACTCTGGGCCAGCCCTTGTTCTGAGCTCCCGGGCTGAATCTAGATGTTGGTAACTATGAATCTGTATTTGGTCTGTCTGTCGATGTTTGTAATTTGTTTAGGGCTCTTACTCGTGGTGGTGCTGAGGCAGAGACTCTGGGCAGCTGTAACTAGGAGCCCTCCAGCTTGTAACCTGGATGCTGAGACTTTGTTAAACTCTGGTAACTATGTATTGGGATTTGAATCAGACAAAGTCTGTCTGTTGATGTTTGTAATTTGTTTGTATTTGTTCTGAAGTTCAGGGTGCTTGCTTCTTCCCCTGAGCTAAGTGAATGATATTTGTGTGCTGAATTAAAGTAAGCTTGTCAATCCCTTCACATAGCTTTCCTTAGTTAAGCGCATCACAAGAACCTGTGCTTTTGCAGCGTGCTGGTAGTATTGTTGTTGTTGTTGGGTTTGGCTTGGTCTTCCACCCCCACAACGGCTGCTAGCCAGATTGTTGAAACAATAGATCATCATACAATATTGCTATTACTATGTACAATATTCTCCTGGTTCTGCTCGTTTCACATTGCATCGGTTCATGTAAGTCTTTGCATGTTTTCCTGAGGGCATCCTGCTTATCATTTCTTAAAACACAATAGTATTCCATCACATATCATATACAACTTGTTCAGCCATTCCCCAATATTGATGCGCATTCCCTCAATTTCCAATTTTTTGCCACCATTAAAAGAGCTGCTATAAATATTTTTGTACACATAGTTCTTTTTCCTTTTTGTTTTTACCTCTTTGGGATATAGACCTAATATAGTATTGCTTGGTCAAAGGATATGGATGATTTTATAGTCCTTTGGGTACAGTTTCAAATTGCTCTCCAAAATGGTTGAATCAGTATGCAATTTCACCAATAGTACCTTAGTGTTTTCATTTTCCCACATTCCCTTCAACATTTTTCATTTTCCTTTTCTGCCATTTTAGACAATCTGACAGGTATAAGGTAGTAGTTCAGAGTTGTTTTAATTTGCATTTCTCTCATCAATAGTTATTTAGAGCATTTTTTTTCATATAGCTATAGATAGCTTTGATTACTTTGTCTGAAAACTGCCTATTCATATCTTTTGACTATCAAATGAAGAGTGGCTCTTATTTCTATAAATTTGCCTCAGTTTTCTATATGTTTAAGAAATGAAGTCTTTATCAGAGAAACTCACTGTAAAAAAATTATTTCACAGTAATGATTACCAATCATGCATTTAACTCCATTCTATTTGCCCTTGTTCACTATCTCTCCCTTTACATTGTTCATTCTCAAAAGTGTTTTGCTTCTGATTTTTACCTCTGTCAAACTTCTCTCCCTTCCATCAGCTCCCCGCTTCTCTCCTTCCCTTCCTACTTTCCTGTATTGTAAGATAGATTTCTACACCCAATTGAGTGTGTATATTATTCCCTCTCTGAGAACTCTTGTTAGTTCTGAGAGTTACTTAACCTCTTTCTTGTTCGGTAGAAGGCCCCAAAGAGAATATGATGTTATCAAATGGGGAGACCTAGTTTTCCTTTTTGTGCTTTAATAAACATTTAATTTAATCACAAGTTGAGAAACATCAACTGAAATACCCTCTGAGTTCTGATGAGAGTGAGGTTCATGTGTTCCCGTCCCTGCTTCACCCAATTTCCCTTTCACTGTAAAATCTCTTTCAGGCCTCTTTTATGTCAGATAATTTACCTAATTGTTCCTCTCTCTTTCCCCTTCTCCCCTTTTCATCCCTCAAATTTATTTTTTTAGATAATCATACCATCACATTTAACTCATACCTCTGCTTTCTGTCTATGTATGTTCCTTCTACCTTCCCTAATGATGAGAAAGTTTTTAAGAGTTCTAAATATCATTTTCCCATGTAGTAATATAAACTGTTTAACCTCACAGAATCCCTTATGATTTCTTTTTCCTGTTTGCTTTTCATGCATCTTGTATTTGAAAGTCAAATTTTCTATTCAACTATGGTCTTTTCATCAGGAATGCTTGAAAGTCCTCTATTGAATGTCCATTTCCCCCTGAAGCATTATGCTCAGTTTTGCTTGGTAGTTGATTCTTGGTTGTAGTGCCAGATCTTTTGCCCTCCATAATATCATATTCAGCAAGACAACTTTGCTGTCTTCTTCTGAGTGTATGTTTTGATCTTCCTTGTTACCATGGTAACTTTCAATGGTCAGAATTTCTTTTTGTGGTTTGCTCATTTTCCAATCCATTTCTAGACTTTTAACTCTTTGCTAAAACGGGGCTCTGCTTTCTAAGTGGAGGGGGCACTGAACCAAACTGCAGGGTTTTTGCACAGCTGTTTTCAGAGGCAATTCTGGGGACCTGTAAATTTTGGCACTTCCAAGGTGGTATGATCTAGAGAGAGCTGTGTTTTCTACTCCCCTGTATTGTGTACTGCTTTGTGAGCAACGACAAGCACTCTTTTCAACCCTGAAACTGTAACCAGGCTCTCTGCCCCTCTGCTCCATAATCTCTGTTGGGCTAGTGCTCCTCATTGCACTGGGACTAAGACCCAGGACTGTGACCCAGATCCAAGTACAGGCAACGCAAGAGTCCTGCCCCTGGTACCAGCAAAGGGACCCCTGTAAATCTACTTCTGACCCATTATCTGGTCCCCTTACCATCTGTGGGCTGAGAGTTCTGGAAACTGCCAAAGCTGCCACTGATTCAGTTCCCCCAAGGCCTGCTCCAGGTTTACTGGGGCCCAGTTTGTGCTGATGTGACCTGCAGCTGGAGTGTGCTTCTCCCTCACCCTGGTGCAACAAATCTTTCCTGCTGACCTTCTAAGTTGTCTTGGGCTGGAAATTTGTTTTATCCTGTCTTTTTGTGGGTTCTGACACTCTAGAATTTGTTTAGAGTCATTATTTAAGGGTGTTTGGAGGGGTTTGGATGGAAACTCAAGCAAGTCCCTGCCATTTTTCTGCCATCTTGACTCTGCCTCCATCCATAATTTCTTAATATATATTGACTGAGTGAAGAAATGAAATTGCATAGAATAAAGCATAGTCCAATACAAAGAGAAGAGACACCCTCCCCCACCCCAAGCAGAATTACTTATGCACCTTTTAACTCCTGTTAACTCTTACAGGTAAATTGGCTTTCTCCTAATAAAGTAACTATAAAATATTTGCTTCAAATGGTAGCTAGGAGGATTAGTAAAGAAACATTTTCTTATGAGGTATCATAAGTCCTATCAAATGCAGATTTGACAATTGCTTTTAGTGTATTATTGAATATGAATGGGACCCACCTATTGAGATACACACTGTTAACTTCTTGTTATTTCTGAGAGTTACTTAACCTCTTTCTTGTTCAGTAGAAGGCCCCAAAGAGAATATGATGTTATCAAATGGGGGGACCTAGTTTTCCTTTTCATTTTGATAAACATTTCATTTAATCACAAGTTGAGAAACATCAACTGAAATACCCTATTTATGAAGGGGCTTTTATCCAGATTACAGTAAGTAAAATTTTTCTTTCTGCTAGTTCTTCATTTTAAAACCTAATTAAGCCTAAGAAGAACAGCTGAGTAATCGGGAGGGTTCTTTTAATGTTTTAGAATTTGCATGACTAGAGAAACTGTTTATCTTAACAGAGGGGCCCATTTAGATGGATTTTAAGATCTCTCAACTCCCATCCTACAGCCTGTCTTTAAAGTAATGCCGCACGTTCATTCCCAGTGGGGGCTGCTTCTGTTATCCTGGTATCATCAGAGATTAATAGAGTCATAGGATGGTGGAGCCATGAGGGACCTTAGTGATGAGAGCATCTTTAACCACAGTGAGAACAATAGCCACATTTTCTTGTGGCCAATTTCCCTCTAAAAATCATGTTGCTTAGCAATGGAGGTTACACTTACTGTAGCTTCTTAAAGATTGCAAGCCCACATTTTAATTAAACTGTTTTTCTTCTTGGCTTCTTGTTAAAAAAAATTATTTGCAATTATATGAAATTTTCTGCAGCTGTAATGGGTGGTAAAATCAAGCAGAAGTCATCATAACCCTTTCATGACTTTACCACTACTTGCCAAAGGAACCTTAGACATCTAGGTAGTTTGACACAGTCTTCTTCTATAGAACATCCATTACAATTGATATGAAATACCTCTTAATATTAACGATAATGAAGAAAGAAGACCTTCAATAAGAAACTCACATGAATCTGTCTAGAAGACTTTCCATTTCTCTCTAGCTATGTCAACCACCTGAATACTTCCAAGGAATTTTATAAGATGAATCCTGGTGGAAGTTGCACCAAAAATCAAGATTTCACAGGCTGTTTTATCAAACTTTTCTGCCATTCCCCCCACCCCCATTCTCACTGTCTCATATTGAATCCAATCATGTGGCTACATGCATCTTCATTTCATGGG
>JAQQSZ010000453.1:0-17812 GCA_028646595.1 Phalanger gymnotis | reverse complement strand
AAAACTATTTACAGCGGCTCTTTTTGTGGTAGTAAAGAATTGGAAATCAAGGGGATGCCCATCAGCTGGGGAATGGCTGAACAAGTTGTGGTATATGAATGTAATGGAACGCTATTGTGCTATAAGAAATGGGGAAGATACGGATTTCTAATAACCTGGAAAGACCTACGTGAAATGATGCTGAGTGACAGGAGCAGAATCAGGAGAACATTGTGCACAACCACAGACATACTGATTCCATGATGACTAACTGATAGACTAGGCTCTCCTCAGCAATACAAGGCTCAAAGACAGCTCCAAAGGGCTCAAGATGTAAAAAGCTAGCTACATCTAGAGAAAGAACTGTGGAGTCTGAATGCAGATTGAGGCAAACTATTTGCTCTTTTTTCTTCTTCTTCTTTTTGATTCTCTCTAATGATTCATTTCATTGGTCATAATTTTTCTTTCCAATTTGACTACTGTGTAAATAAATTTAATGTGAAGGTTTATATAGAATTTATATCAGACTGCATGCTGTCTTGGGGGGGGAGGGGAGAAGAACATGTAGAACTAAGTGTTGCAAACTAAAAATAAAAAATCTAATTAAAAAAAACTCAGCTTTTTCTATTTTTATTTTGTTTTTGTTGTTTTTCTCCTCCAAAGATAAACAAAATAGGCTGGAAACCAAACAGAAGAGAGAAACTATCCAGATCAAACGCTGAATGATAATAGCACATACGTAATTAAGAAACTTTTATGCATTTTCTCAGGAGCATTAGAAGACTTCAACGTACCTCCAAATACTCTTACAAATAAAATTATGTCACTTAAAAAACACTTACTAAGTTTTTCCAGTTCTTGACGCAAAGTTTGGCATTCTCGGCTTTCGTTTACAAGTCTCTCCTGACACTGGGATAGCCGCTTCTCTACCTCAAAGTACTGTTGTTCTGGGAAAAAAAAAGCAATGTCACAATTTGTTTACGTTATGTTCATGTAAATGTAAAAATATAAACTATTTTAATAATAAACTTTAATTTCCTGAGCTTTTGAAGGTGGGGAAACTAGTAGAAAGTAGAGAATCTGAGTAAATGTGAATAAAATCAGAGAACTGGGAGCAGTTAGTTAAGCTCCTTCACTTGCGAAATGAAGAAATGAGGTCCAAAAAATTTAAGGGACTTACCCGATTTTATGCAACTAGCTAGTGTCAGAGCAAGGAAAGGAACACTCAAGTCAAATTTCTAGTCCAATATTCTTTCCACTATCCCCGGATAATTTACATTTTAAAAGGTCCTTTTAATGACATTAAAGTATACTAAGGCAATAGATCAAATTCAAGAACAAATGTATCCTAGAGAGCTACATACTGTAGTTGAAAACCACAGATTAACATTATTGATGTATTCTATTTTTACTTCTTTTGTTAAAAATTTCTCAATTACATTTTAATCTGGTTTAGAACAGTGTTTTGACACCTCTGTACTACAGCATTAGCCACTGATGCCTCATCTTGGTGTGTAGTTGATTCTGGATACCTGAAAGCTATGTCAGTGGAGACTGGCACAAAGTAAGCCCTTAAATACTTGTACAATAAAAAAATATTAAAAGACAGGCTTGAAAGCACATTATGTCATCTGCGGACCAAGTTAGCAGCTGGCACAGTACTCTTCACAAAGTAGGTACTTAAAGAATATTGAACTGATTAATTAATGAGGCATTGATCAACTTTAAGGGGATCAAAGGCTTCTCATAGAAGTGGTCTGGTGGTCAACCAGAATATTGAAGAAAACTAGTTACTCCAAGGGAGGAAAGGGAAGGGCATTAAACTGGAGATCCTAGATATTATCTTGGAGCTGATGTTTATTGAGCAGGTGAGTGGCATGGTCAGAGATGTGTTTAAAGAACATTCAGCATTTATGTGGAGGATAGGTTGAAGAAGAAAAACACTTGCAGGGTGGTGGTGGGAATTGAAGGGAGGAGCAGTTAAGAGGCAATACTCCAGAGGAGAGATAATGAAGGCCTCAACTAGGGCAGAGACAATATGAGTAGAGAGAAATCTAGGGATGAGTATAAAGACTGACCCAGTAAAAATGGCCCTTTTATGTACAACACTAGAAAATGGGAATACGAAAATAGGTGACAAATTGTTTAAGACAGATTCTTAACCTAGGATCTACAGACTGCCAAGGGGAATAGATTTCAGGAGGAGGGTTGTGAACTTAGATGGGAAAAAAACAAAAACAAAATACCACATCTTTACTTTGACTAATCTTTAGCCGAAATTTGTCATTTAAAAAAATTATGAAAGGGGTCCATAACACAAAAAAGGTTAAGTACTTCTGGTTTAGATCAATGAACTAAGTTTTCTGTAGGGAAAGGTTTTAATACTTTTTTTTTTGTTGATCTGAGCCATTTTTTATTATACCATTCAGTGTAAACTCCCTTCATCTCAAAATATCTGGACCCCATTCCTGATTCCTTTCCCTCAGTCTCTGATAATGAGGTAGCTCTTCTCCTTGCTAAGGTCAACATCTCTACACACATTTGATCTCTTCCCCTCTCCTGTCTTCTCCAGAAGATAGCAGTCTCATTTATATAATCTTCCACTTCTACTTACCTATAGGTAACTTCCCTACTGCCTTTAGACATGTCCCAGTCTCCCACATACTGAAAATAACCTACTGTCCCTTAAGCCACTGTCCTACATCTCCTCTCCCCTTCTCAGCCAAACTCACAGAAAAACTTATCAGTAATTTTCTTATTCCTTAACCCTTTGCGATTTGTCTTCTGGCCTTATTACTCAATTGAAACTGCTCATTCCAAAATTATGAATAGTCTCTTAATTATCAAATCTGATGGTCAGTCCTCATCCTTTTTGACCTGCTTTATTTCACACTGTTGATCACCCTTCTCTTCCTGGATACTCTCCTCTTTGGGTTTTTATGACTGTTCTCTTCTGATTTTCTTCTTAACTGTCTGGCTTCTCCCTTTCCATTGCCTTTTTTGGGTTCATCATCCATTTCACTTCCCCTAAATGTGGGTATCACCTAAGATTCTTCTCTTCCCTCCCTTCATGACCTCTTCAGCATCCATTGGTTTAATTACTGTATCTATGTAAATGACTTACAGATCTACAAATCTACCCCCAGTATCTCCTCTGAACTTCAGTGCAGGATCACCAAATGCCTAATGAACAGTTCAAACTAGATGTCTCCCATAGCCATCTCAAACGCAGTATTTCCCTTCAAACTCTTCCATCTTCCAATATTCCCTAATCTGTTGAAGACAACCATCTTTCCAGTTCTCCCACATTTGTAACCTTGGTACCATCCCAGACTCCCAAACCTCTCACTCTGCATATCCAATCAGCTGTTAAATCTTGCCATTTCTATCTCCACATTTTTCACATCTGACCCCTTTTCTCAGGTACCTTAGTTCAGGTCCTCTTCATTTCTTTCCTAGATTTTTTTTTTAACAGCCTCCTCGTTGGTTTCCATGCCTGAAGTCTCTCTCCACTGCTGCCAAAATGATGCTCCTTAAGTACAGTTCTGACCACAGCACTCAAACTCCAGTGCTCCTGGACTCCCTCCAGAATAATATATAAGCTCTTGCTTAGCTTTTAAAGCTCTTTACAATCTAGGCCCAACTTATCCTTCCAGGTGCAATGGATTTTACTCCCATTCCTCACACTCTGACATCTAGGCAAAGTGGTCTTAGTCACAACACTCTTATCTCCCATCTCTCTGCCTGTGCACTGGGGACATTCCAAGCCTGGAATATACTCCCCTCCTTCTCTCTGTCTTAAATAATCCCTTTCTTCCCAGGCACAATTCAAGTATCATTTTCTACATGAAACCTTTCTTGATTCCTCCAGCTGCTAGTACCCTTCTTTCCTAAACTACTTTGTATTTATTCTCTTTATATTTTTAAGCTTCAAGAGCTTAAAACTGCACTAAGATTTTTGTCCTATATGTCTCCCCTAAATTGGAAGTAAGCTCCAGTCGTTTCATTTCTTTGTATCTGAATCCTTATTGTTTGGCCCACAGATGCTTTACTGATGGAATGATTGCCCCTTGTAGCATATTCTTTACAGAACCAGGCTATCAGTTTGCCTCAATATGGAATAATGGAAGGCTGAAACTGGAGTCAAAGGCCTTGTATTGAGGTCTTAGCTTTGCTACGTTTTATTTGTACAGCAGAGGGGCAAGCCTCGGTTTTTCACATATATAGAACGCAAAGGTAAGCCTGGACGATCCGGAGGGGGCGGATCCTTGAACCACCCTCGGCGGTAAGTGTGGATCCGCGTCCGGGCCCCGAGTGGAGAAGGCCTTTCCCTGACGCTAAGTTCGGCAGCTCCCCACGCGAGACCCGGAGTGGAGAGGGGGCGGGAAGCGTTTCTCGAGCGGGGTCACTGGAAGGGGGGAGGTCAGGGGGCCCACTCACCGCTCTCCACCTTGAACTTCTCGTGCCGTCCCTTCAGGCAGTCGATCTCGCTCTGCTGGTCTGCCAAGAATTTCTCCAATTTGGCCTGGACGGGCTTGGGCAGTTTGGTCAGCTCCTGACGCTCCAGGACCTGCTGCAGCACCGCCGCCATGTTGCCAATGTCCGGATCTCCAAGCGGGGGAGCTTGGAGAGGGGCCGAGGGCAAGGACAGAGAGGCCGAGGCCGGGGCCGAGGCCGAGGCCGGGGCCTGTGCCCGCGCCGAATCCTCCCGTGCTACACCCACGCGCACACTCGCCTCCCTGAGGCTAGCTCGGCGGGACCCTGAGAAACCAAGATACCGCCTGAAGAGGAATCCTCGACTCCTCGCCCCAGGGATGCGCGCGCACGCCCCACCCCCACCTTCTCCCGCGTAGCTGGTGCTCACACAGACTCCCTCGAGCATCCTGGGAAACCGAGTCTTAGAGGCAGGCGTAGATTCCTGGATGCGCGCGCACCCTTCCTGTTGCTTCCCCACCCCCACCCCGCCTCCTTCACAGCATGCGCACAGAACGCCGGGAAATGTAGTAGTCTCCCTTCCATTTCTCTTCCTCTTTCGTCACCCCAACTCCACCCTCCAACTCCAGCACGGTCCTTGGAACCCAATCCCCTTCTCCCTCCTCACTCCCATCTCTTATCTCCCCTTAGTTCCCCCTGCCCTCTTGTATATGAAAATGGTCTGCGAGGGGAGGCGGGGCGGTGCTACTTACTAGTCAACCCGCGTCCCGCCCCAAGGAGCCGAGAGCTCTTTTCACTCAGGCTTCGGGACGTCATGGGTCGTCGTCTTCGGGTGCTCCTAGTCAGAGAGTCACTAGAAGGCATGAGTCCCGAGAGGCGGAGCTGGTTGGTACCGCTACCGCCACACTCTCTATGGCCGCCCGGAAGGGGGAGGGAGGGACGGGGTCGCCTCCCTATAGCAGTGGGGAAGATTGGCGGTAAAGGGCGGGGCTCCGTTTTCGTAAGTCAGTTAAAATGCGCAGTCGATACGCGTCATCATATTGCGCCAGCTGCTCTCCCCTCCCCGGCTTGGAAAGGAGGCTACTGGCCAGAGACGAGGGGCGGTGTCTTCCGTCTGTACACGAGACACTGGGGGGCTAGAAAGGAAGCTGGGGCTGCTAAGGCGGTAGCTGCAGCCCCCGTCGCTGCCTCCAGGTCTCGTGGGCGCGCCCCCTTTCCACACATGTGAGTCAGCCCATGGCAGGGCTGAGGCGGGAACCTGGGCTCCAGAGGGAAGGGGAGGCTGCCCGGAGCTGGGCTGTCAGCCCTGGGAATAGGAGGCCGGAGCCGAAGGGCGAGAGGCTGACATCTGCTCAGGCCACGAGGCGGAGGTGGAGTGGGGGGTGGGGGCAAAGGGGCTGTCGCGAACGCCTAGTCCCGTGTCCTATTTTATGTAGATAAAAGGCCCAGGGGATTGGGCAGTTTGACACACAGCCTGTTAATAGTGGAATCTGGAACTTGGAACCCTTGAGGACTAGCCCCTGGCACCTTGACTTTAATTAAAAGGAAGAAAGAGTGGTTTGGATGATAACTTGGCTTGTAACACATTAGTCCTTGGAGCCGAGAGGAACCTTGAAGAATATTAAGTCCCAAGCCATCATATAAAATAATGTTGGCTGGTGAAGTGCATAACCTGCAAGATTAAGTCACCTGCCCAAGGTCATGTTATTGTTTGAAGTGTTTTGGTTGTTCTGGGGGCACTTGCTATTCAGTTCAATATATATTTAGCACCTACCCTGGGAAGTACTGTCCTAGCTTTTGGGGAAATTTTAGTTAGAAAATAATGGTCCTTGACTTTAGGAAGCCATACACAGAAAACCCTATAAATACAGATTCTTAAATCGTAAAACTACCAGGATTTTTGGGTCACTTTTTATGTATCACATGCCTTTTCACTTGGCTGTGTGTCTCACTACTGGAATACTTTACCTCTTCACATCTTTCTCTTACATTCCCTGGCCTCTTGCAAGAGTTGGTTCAAATAACAATTGCATGAGGTTTTTCCTAGACATCTTCCATCTCCCTGCACTTCTTCCCTCCCCCCCCCCATTCCTTCTGAGATTACGTATGTGTAATTAAGGTGGGACTTTCTTTTATTCTTTTTGCACTTACATAAGTGCCCTTGAAGAGTCTGGCTGATGGGATGCTTGTGCTTGGACTCTAATTCTAACAGCCTCTGTCTGAACCCCAGTTCCAACACACATCCAGTTCACAAAACATATTCTATCCCAGGCAGTCCCTCTCTAGCTAAAGGGCAGCATGCCCCAACTTAGCTCTGTTTCTTCCTTAGTAAGCAGCTATGCCTAATTATAGATTGATTTCCAGATGCTGATACTTGACTGTACATTGAGTCAACCATATTTACTATTTACTGACCTTTCTAACATGTATCCCAGATATAGTATTTTGTCTAACAAGCCACTAGATGAGAAAATATGTAGCGATTCCCCTTTAGCCTCCACCGATAGTGAACTCAGTTATGTTTCACAGTAAAAACCACACCTCTAGTAACCTCCCCGTGGGCTATTTCCTAGAGAACTCTGGGTAATATACTTATGCAGTAGATAATAAATGTACATGTTCAAGAACCAACCACTCCTTAACCACTCCCTAATCCTACCCCAAAACACCTAACTGACATGTTTCCCCCCCCTTTAATCCCCTAAGAGTGGCTTTAAAAATTTCGCCTGCACTGCTTTATAGTTGCAGGTTCCACAGGAACTGTTACCCTCTGTGAAGTGTAATAAATCTTTGCCTTCTTGACTTAAAAAATGCTTGGGTCTGCGAATTCACTGCAGGTGGCCTCGCCCTGGGAACTGTCGTTTGTGATCCTGGAATCCCTGGGTTCCCCCTCCCCCGCATGGCCTTTGTTTCTTTGATTGGATCAAGAGTCATTGACTTGTATGTTGTGGTACTAGGGATTAACTTTCCCATACCTTAACGGATTTTTCACTGTTCTTTGTTTGAGTGCTTCTCAGCACAGAGGTAATCAAGTGCCCCAGGGCCCTGAGACAGGTATATAAATCTAAGCTTGGTGTTTGACTTTTGGGGCTCTCACTCATTGGAAGAGTGTCGGTGTGGAGGCTCTGGGTACCCTTTAAGGAGCCCCCCCTCCTTTGAAGAAACCTGAATGTTTGGTTTGGGGGCACACCCATGGAAGGAGTGTTGAGACTCTGGGCAAGCTGTAACTGCCTCCTCGCTTTGTAACCCAGATAGATGTTGGTGGTTCTCTGGTAACAGTGAATTGTTTTTTGTATCAGACAAGGTCTGTCTGTTGATGTTTGTAATTTGTTTGTATTTGCTATGAAGTTCAGGGGGCTGATCTTTTCCCCCAGAACAGAGTGAATGATGATATGTATGTTTGATTAAACTGAGATTGTTAACCCCTTGAAGTTGCTTTCCTTAGTAAAGCAGATCAAAGAAACTGTGCTGGCAGCTCTTGTTGCTGGTCTTGTTGGGTCTTACACCCCACAATAGCTGCTAGCCAGATTGTTGTTACAGATTACATCCATCCTTGGTGTACTTATGCCTTGTATGTGTCACTTACTTTCCTTGTGATCTCTCACTTTAGAGTTGTGAACTCCTCGAGGTTAGGAAAACCGTTTTTGCCTTTCTTTTTATCCTCAGAACTTATCCCAGTGCTTGGTACAGCTGTAGTAAGTGCTTGAGGAATACTTATTGACTGGCTGAAATGCCTCATAGAGATGCTTAACAAAGTGTTATATAAAGGGAAAGGTCATTTCTGTCTTGGGGCAAGAGGTAATACTCTTCAGTTTATCCTAAGTTTTGGCTTTTTTGTACATTCTTGTTTACATGTTGTCTCTCTAAATAGATTGTGAACTCCTTGGGGCAGGTACTGTCTTTTGCTTTTCTTTGTATCCCCTTCACTTAGCACAGCACCTGGCACATAATTGGTTGTTCTCCTTTGTTTTGGAAGAGGAGCAAAATGACATCACTACAGTAGAGTCAGGTTTCAATGTGTCTGACTATGATTGATCAGACCAATACAAACTCAGAATGTTCTACAACAGGTTGGGCACAAATAGTCCATGTGAACATTTGGAGTGAATTCTCTAAATTTGTGCATCTCTCATTTCTTTTGAGCTTTTTCAATTTTGCTTTGCTCATGGAGCACAGCACTTTCTCTGATGTGGGCATGCCATGCCAAGTGGTCCTGTGCCAGTGTCTCCCATTCACACAATCAATTCCAAAGTTCTTAAGAGAGACTTTAAGAGTGCTCTTATATCACTTCTTCTGACCATCACGTGAACGCTTACCCTGTTTGAGTTCTCCATAAAATATTGGCAAGCATATGTTTGGCATTCGAACAAAGCCAGCCCATCCAAGTTGCACTCTCTGAAGTAGAATTTGAATGACAGTTTAGTTCCAGCAGGGACCTCAGTATCTGGTACCTTATCTTCCAGGTGATCAGAATCTTCCTAAGACAATTCAAATGGAAGCGATTCAGTTTCCTGGCATGGTGCTGGTAGACTGTCCAGGTTTCACAGGTGTACGACAATGAGGTCAGCACAGTGGCTCTGCAGACCTTCAGTTTGGTAGTCAGTCTGATACCTCTTAGGAGCTTAATAAATGCTTATTGACTTGTTGGCAGAATGAATGCATGGTGACATTTGAATTGGGTTTTAAAGAAAATATAGGAATTCTACAGAAACTGGAGAAAAAATATTCAAGGAATAAACAGCCTGAGCAAAAAGGTAAGGAAACAACTGAGAATGGGGGTACTTGATATTATAACACCTTCCTCCCTTGCTCTGGGATCCAGTAACACTTATTTCTTTGCTGATCCTTGCACATAGGTCAATCTCTGGGGCAGGGATTGTCTTTTGCTATCTCTGACTTTAACATTTTCACTTACTGTTCCCCATGTTTCAGATTTTTTCTCTTCATTTGTCTCCTGGTCCCTTGTCAAGGCCCAGCTAAAATCCTATCCATCTCTAAGAATCTGTGCCTGATTACTCTTAATGCTAGTGACTTACTTCTCCTGAGTATCTCCAATTTATCCTCTTCTGTGTTTTTTGTACAGTTGCCTCATCTTGTTTCCCTAGTTAGACTGTCAGCTCCTTGAGGAGGGACTGTTTTTTGCATATCCTTGTATTCCCTGCTCTTAGCACTTAGCTTTAATAAATGCTTGTTGACTTGTTATTTGGAAACAGGTAGACCAGTTTCGTTGTAGCATAGATTGCTTTGAGGAGCATGAGGTAATGCTAGAAAAAGTGATGACAGATGGTGGAAAACTTAAAGAACTTAAATTTTAATTAATAAGTACTAGGGATACACTGAAGATTTTTGGGCAAATGGACTTTTTTCAAAAGAATTTTGATCAGATACATAAGAACAATTCTGGCTACAGTAGAAAAATGGATTGGAGGGAAAGGAATGGAATCAGTGGGATGTAATCACTGATTGGATTTGAGAGTAATGAGATAGGAAAGAGTCAAAGATAATGCTAAATTTTTCAACTCCATAGGCTGAGTGGATAGACAAAAGTCGTGGGCATCAGTAACCTTCAGTGAAGAGGATTGTAAAGGACATGATAACCTCAAAAGAGAGCCTAGTTTCTGTTAAAATGAGGAATGGAAGGAGTGTTGGTTGAGTAACTTGAGGATGTATCGAAGTTTGAGCATAGACTGAGGATTTCAAAGGACATAGTAGTCAAATGGTTTTAGTGGATGGGGGGAGATGACCTTGAGTAGGCCTTGTGGAATTAGAATAGAGAGGAAGATATGCTGATAGAGGCAGAATATTTGAACCTCAAGTTCACTTTTGCTCCCTTAGAGGGCACTATTGGGCTTCTGCACTGGAAAGCCAAGAGGGATTTATATGATCTAGTCAATGCCATGTCCTTTTGCTATTTTAAAAGTAATCATTAAACTTAGTATTGAAGAAAGGCAATACATTTTGACTGTTCTATAAGCCCATCTCAACCATACACAAAGATGGTCATACCCTTGATTGTGCCACCACCCACAAATGTTCCACTTCTATGTTCCTAAACTCTGAAATCTCCTTATCTGATCACAATCTATTGCCATTTGATTTCTCCCACTTGCAACTCCAAACCTGTACTGGCCACACTATGCTCCTTATCCTATCTTGACCACTTGGTGAACCAGTTCAGCTCTACACCATCGTCTCTGGAGTCCCTTCCCCATTATCATCTTGTAGATCTTGCCCTGCCAAACCTCAGCCTTGGGTCACTTCCACTGTCTGTTGCCTTTATTCCACTGCTGAATAAAACCACAAAACTGAGCTGACTGGGTCCATTACAAATTTGTTACATAATTTCAACTAGACCCTCTATGCTTCAAGCAGTCCTTTTATACCTCCCTAATTAAATCAGTTTTCCACTCAACATAACATGATCTTCCAAACCTTTTCATCCTTCCTCAAATCTCTCCTGGCTCCTTCTCCTCCTCCCTTCACCCCCTCAGCTGAGAACCTGGCCTCATATTACTGAACAATTGAGGCCATTTTCTGAGAGCTCTCTCTTCCCTTTTCCACATCACATATCACCCAGGTGCCTTTTCCCACTATCTCCTCCTTCACCTCTGTCTCACATATTATGGAGTTGGTCCTTCTTGCTAACATGAGCCCCTCTACCTGCACAAGTGATCTCATTCCATCCTGTTTGCTCCAGCAGATTTCTCTCTATCATCCCCAGTCTCTCACTTATCTTCAGTTGCCCTGCCTGTTAATTGCTTCCTTACTGCCAATAGATATATTTTCTCTACTCAGCTAGATGGTGCAGTGGATAGAGTAGTGGACCTGAAGTCAGGAAATTCAGCTTCAGATGGTTGGGTACTAGCTGTGTGACGCCGGGCAAGTTACTTTAACTTTATTTGACTCAGTTTTCTCACCTGTAAAATGGGGATAATAATAGCACCTACTTACCAGGGTTATTGTCAGGATGAAATGAGGTAATATTTGTAAAGTGCTTAGCATAGTGCTTGGCATATAGTAAAAGTTTAATATGTTTATTTCCCTTATCTTACTTCCTTCTTTCCCTCCCTTTTTCCTTTCTTCTCTTCACAATACTCTCACTTGATCCGTCCATCTATGCTAGCTATCATACTATATTTTCTGCCTCTTATGACTAAATTCCTTGAGAAAGGCATCCATAAAAAGATGCTTCCATGTCTTTTCTTTTCATTGTCTTCTTAACTCTACCATCTGGCTTCTGACCTGATCATTCAACTGAAATGTCTCTAACTAAAGTTAGAATGATCTTTAAAATTGCCAAATCAAATGGCCTTTTCTTGATCTAATCCTTCTTAACTTCTCTCCAGCCTTGGATGCTGTTGATCACCCTCTTCTTGATAGTCTCTTCTCTCTAGGTTTTTGTGACACTACCCTCTCCTGATTCTCTTCCTGCCTGTCAGACTGCTCCTCAGTCTCCTTTGCTAGATCCTCATCCAAGTCATGCCGTCCAACTTTGGGTGTCCTGCAGGGCTCTGTCTGGAACCTTTTTTTCTTCTCCTTTTAATACTCTTTCAGTTGGTGATCTCACCAGCTTCCATGGAATCAAGTATCATCTCTATTCAGATGATTCTCAAATATACGAATCTGGGCCTAACCTCTCTACTGTCCTCCAGTCTCACATACCTAACTGCCTGTTAGTATCTGGAACTGGATGTTCAACTCAACATGTACAAAACTGAATTCATTATCTTTTCCCCCAAAACTCCCCTTGCAAACTTCTCCATTGCTGTCACAGATACCACCGCTCTCCCTGTCACTTAGGCTTACAACGAGGTGTAATCTTCTCTCACCCTTACACTGTGCCCCTCTTCCCACAGTATCTAATATTTTGTCTGTTGATTTTGCCTTTGAAACATCTCTTGCATATGTCTCCTCCTCTTCTCTAACTCTGCCACCATCCTGGTACAAGCCCTTATCACCTCATACCTGTAATATTACAGTAGCCATCAGGTTGGTCTTCCTGCCACAAGTCTCTCCGCCATTCAGTGACTGAAGTGATTTTCCTAAAGTGCAGGTTCACTTATGTTACCCCGACGTACAATAAACTCCAGAGGCTCCCTGTCATCTCCAGCATCAAATACAAAATCCTTTTATTCAAAACCCTTCATAACCTTGACTTTCCCATCCTCACCCCCACCATATACTCTTCGATCCAATGACATGGCCTCCTTGTTATTCTGGGGAACACGAGACTCCCATCTCTCAGCTCCAGTCATTTTCACTAGCTGTCCTCCATGCCAGGAATGTTCTCCCTCTTCATTTCTACCCCCAACTTCCTGCAAGTCCCAGTTAAAATCCCGCTTTGAACAGAAAGTCTTTCCCAATCTCCCTTAATTCTAGTGCCTTCTCTCTGTTCCATTTCATCCTATATGTAGCTTGTTTGTATGTTGTTTCCCCAGTAGACTGAGCTCCTTGAGAACAGGGACTCTTTACCTTTCTTTGTATTTCCAGCTCTTAGCCTGGTGCCTGGAACATAATAGGTATTTAATAAATGTATATTGACTGACTAACATTACTTTCTATGGTATTATAGAAGCATTTTAAAATTATAAACTGAATTGCTTCATTTCTTAGATTTTGAAATAGGTCAGCAGTTTTCAAATAGTTTGTGTGCCCCTTGGGGATTCTGAGACCTTTCCAGGGTCTGCAAAGTCAAAACTGCTTTCGTATTCATATTCAGATATTATTTACCCATTAAAATACTACTCTTTTTTCCAGCCACATTTCTCTATGAGGCTGAATTTTCTTCATATATTTCAACCAAAATAAGATATTGTAACAGTTTGAATGCAGAAACTGATAGGGTTTTCAATTAAGTCAGATTTCAGAGATTTGCCAAAAATATGTTAAACAATGCTACTTCATAAAAATGTTATTTTTGTTAACATGTAAAATAGGCTTATTGTTATTTTAAAATGTTAATACATACTTAAAAAACTTACCAATTTTAATCTCTAATATGGTAAATATCAGTTGATATTACCCATATAAACAAAAACTCAGTAATTTTTAAGAATGTAAAGGAGTCGAGATCAGAAAGTTATCAGTTTTAAAAACCTCTGAAATAGAAGAAAGAATGACATAGATCTTAATAGATGCTTGTGGATTGATCCCTTTATCTAGTTCTGTTTTCTCTCTTGAACTTCTATCCCATGTCATCTACCTGGACCTTTCAAACTGTCTATCTTTCAGGCCTGAATGATCTTAAGGCCATTGAGGTGGCACAGACAGAGCTCTGTGACTGGAGTCGGGAAGACCTGAGTTCACATATAGCCTAAGACATTTCTTAGTGGTATGACCTTGGGGAAGTCACTTAACCACTGTTTGCTTCAATTTCCTCTTCTGTAAAATGTGGATAATAAAAGCACCTACCTCCCAGGGTTGCGAAGGTCAGAGGAGATATTTGTAAAACTCTTAGCAGAGTGCCTGGCACATAGTAAGTGCTATATAATTGTTAGCTATTATTATTATCATTAGCCTTGATCTTACTGTTACCCATCTTTTACTCTTGTGTCTCTTACTCCTTTATTCCATTTCCGATTTTGCTTTCTAAATTCCAATGTCTCCTAAAAACCTCTGCCTTGCCCCCGTTCTTATGTTGCTGAATGGAACTGGAGAAGGTCATGAAACTATGCTAACTGGGACCACTACAGATTCAGGCAGTGATTCGATCAGATCTGTGCTTTAAAATGAAAATCACTGTGGCACTTGAGTGGAGGATGGTGTATCAACAATCCGGCTAGCAGCTGCTGTGGGGGTGTAAAACCAACAACAACCAGCTGACAGAACGCTGCAAGCCCAGGTCCTGCAAGCCCAGGTCCTTTTGATCTGCTTTACTAAGAAAAGCAACATTAAGGGGTTAACAATCTTACTTTAATCCAGCATACAAATATCATTTACTTAGTTCAGGGGAAAAAACCGGCACCCTGAGTTATAGACCAAATACAATTCGTAGTTATCAACATCTGGGTGTTCAGCCCGGGAGCTCATCACCATGGCTGGCCCTGAGTCACAGGCCACAGTGGCGCAGAGCTCCCAGAGAGAGCTCCAACCTCTGCCCTTATATATCCTATTCAGGGCCCTGAGGGCCCCAACCTCACCCAGGCTGGGCATGGGAAAGATCCCCACCCCCAATATCATATCAGATACAAATCAATGACTCCCAATTGTCTCAGTGCTGAGAAATAGAAAAAAACATCCCACTTTATCTGCCCCATTCAAACAAAGGCCAGAATCATTAAAGGTCAACAGCAAAAAGTCCCACCTTAATTACTATTACAGATGGTTTGGAGAGGGGAGAGAGACTTGAGATAGGGAGACAAATTAACAGGCCGTTATAGCAGGCTTAGCAAGAGTGAGTGAGTGCCTGAACTAGTTTGGTAGTCACTAGTTTGGTTAATCACTCAACAAGCATTTATTAAATTTGACTATGTGCTAGATACTTTGCTAAGCCTGGGGATACATAGAAAGTTTTCTACCTTTAAGGAGTTTATATTCTAACGGAAGAGACAACATGCAAAAAGTCATACTTACAATGTGATTGCAGTAAAAGCTGTTCACACAATATGACTGCATTTAGGAGTTGGACTGGGTAATAAAGATCGATGAAGTAATCTTCAAAGAAAGAAAGTTTGCTAAAAGTGGTGGGAAAGGGATGATCTGGAAGTAGGACTGATCCTACTCTTCCCTCAGGACCCTGTGCTTTGGAGGCCACAAGAGAGTGGTATTAGAGAGGGGGTCAGGGATGCAATGTCTTGAGAGAAACAGGTTTCTGTTAGTTTAAGAAGACAGGGAATAGATACAAAATAAAAGGGAGTTAACTAATAGAGTGTGGGTAGGGGCTCCCAAGGGTTTAGTAGAATGAGAAGTAAAAGGAAGATATGGCTGCACATCATGGATGTGCCTATAGATAGTGCCTATTATATACCAGGCACTGTGCTAAGCATTTTATAATATTATTTGATCTTCACAGCAACCTGGGAGGTAGGTGTTATTATTATTCTTATTTTACAGTTGAGGAAACTGAGGGAAGCCAAGGTTAAACAACTTCCCTTTTGTCCCACAGCTAGTAAGTATCTGAGGTCAGATTTGAACTTGGGTCTTCCTGAGTCCAGGCCCAGTGCTGTATCTGGAGTGTTATGTTTACTTTGGGGCACCATGGTTTAAGAAGGATATTGATAAGGGGAGAAAGAATAAAGTTTATAACTTTTGATGACTTAAGCTTTCATTCAGTAAGCATTTTCATTATCTTCTATGTGCCACTCAGTCCAACTAAGCTAGCCTTCTTAGTAGTATTCCTTACGTACAACATTACCTCCTTAAATGCATTTCCTCCTTCCCTCTGCCTCTTAGAATTTTTAGTTTCCTTCAGATCTCAGCTCAGACACCACCTCCTCCTACATCATACTTTTGCTGATCTCACCCAGTTGCTAATCTCTGCAGCCTCCCCCTCCCCATTGCCTTGTATTTATTTTGTATGTACTTTTTTTTTGAGCTTCCAAATATATACGTTTATTGAGCAATGCATGCAAGTTGGCTTAAGTCAGGACCAGATCTCCTCAGCTTGGCACTGGACCCCAAATGTGAGGGGAGACAGATTTTTACACATTAAAAGAAAGCAATTAGCAGGATATAAACCAGGATAGGTAGTCTGATTTCTAATTAGAGGAAAGATTCTTTCCAAGTTGGGAGGGGGAGAGCAAGCAAGTACAATTCCCTGAAAACAGAAAAAGAGGTATCCCACTTCCCAAAGTGTCTATTAAATCAAAATTTCAAAATTTGAAATAGTAACTGATTGACCTGTACAGGACCAATTTTCAGATAAGACATATGAGTCTCTTGAGATGTGTAATTGTGAGAAAGCTCCTTACATCAGTCCTTGGATCTGTCTCTGTTTCTGGTCAGCACAACCTAGATCTTTAGTTAAGGGTCTCTAAGCAGCAGGTAGAGGTGGTCCAGCTCCCTAGCCACAAAGGGCTAGGTTCAATTTGTATGTACTTACAGTGTGTGCATATCAACTCCTTGAGTTCAGGAACAGTGTTTAATAACTTAGTGAGAATTGTTTGCAGGGTACTATGCTAGGTGCTGGAATTATAAAAGCAAAAATGAAACAGGCCCTGATCTCAAGGAGTTTGTAGTCTTTTGGGGACATTACTCATCCCTGAAATAATAGGCCCATTTTTTTTTTAATACTAGTGTTCCTCCATGTTTTTATTTTATTTGTTACTCTATGATAATTTGCATTTGTTCTGTCTTCTCTCATTTATAGAACTTTTTAAAGATCTGAGATATTGAAGGTGTAGTGGTACTCTTTCAATAATGGGAAGAAGCTACATAGTAGAGGAAGCTGTTGGACAATACCTTTTAAACTTCAACAACCAAGAAAAGGCATTTGTCTCTGGTCTTTTGATAGGACAGGTATGTATCTTTTAGGTATGTTTATTTTAGTCTCAAATTCATTAATACAACTTAGCTTTTGGGGTTAAAAGTGTGGTATAACATGTTGAACACCCAGGGTCTTAATTAGAGCTTACTTTAGGCAAAATCATCCCTTTGCATTCCCTTTACTGTATTTTCCTTTCCTCATCCTTCGACTTATATGTTCATTCCCTCTCTTCCTACTCCCATTTTAAAGAACAGTTTCTATTTAAGCAGAAAAAGCAGTTTTGTAGATGTTCTTTTATCATGTTACTTTATAGGAAGCAAGTGGTATAGTTCATTAATTGCTTCTAAAGCCTGTCCTGTCCTTCTTCCTATATATTTTCTGACCTTGTTTTTTGCATTTACTGACCTTATCTTCACTTTCATTCTCTCCTATTTATTTTTTTCCTTCCTTCTTGACCTTTAAAGTTTTTTTTCTCTCTTTGTGGACAAATGTATTTATTATACTCGAATGTGATGGAAAGAGCACTAGACTTGGGAGCTAGGATACACCTAGCCCTGAATTTCAGCTGTGATATTGACTACTTTGCTCGTTCTGGGGAAGTCATTTGTCTTCTCTGAGCCTCAGTTTCTCTGTAAAATGGAGATAATACTACTTAAACTGCCTGCTTTATAGTACTACTACAGAGAGAATGCTTTAAAACATCAAAGAATTATAGAAATATGAACTATTTATCCTCCTTCCATTTCTTTCACCAGAGATTGGGATGGGATTAGGGAGCAGGGAAAGAGACATAGGGGATGACATCCAGTTTCATGTGGATCTTATAGGGAAAACAGGAAAAAAAAAATAGGTCGAACCTAGACATTTTATTAATTTAGAAGATAATCCTTTTCCAATGCTTCCCTTAAAAGTAGAACAAATAAACACCTTTTTTTTTTTTACTTTTGAACATCTATTTTTTTAAAACCTTGAGTT
>JAQQSZ010000452.1:0-17813 GCA_028646595.1 Phalanger gymnotis | reverse complement strand
CTGGGAAACAATCTTCACAGCAAGTATCTCTGTAAAGGCCTCATTTTACAAATATATGGAGAATTGAGTCAAATTTATAAGAATATAAGCCATTCCCAATTGATAAATGGCCAAAAGATATGAGTGGGCAGTTTTCAGATAAAGAAATCAAAGCTATCTTATAAGCATATGAAGAAGTACTCTAAATCACTTTTGATTATGATAATAAACATTATAACAACTCTGAGGTACCACTTCACACCCGTCAGATTGGCTAATATAACACAAAAGCAAAATGAGAAATGTTGGAGAGGATGTGGGAAAATCAGGACACTAATGCACTGTTGGTGGAGTTGTGAACTGATCTGACCATTCTGGAGAGCAATTTGGAACTATGCCCAAAGGGCAACCAAACTATGCACACCTTTTGATCCAGCAATGCCACTACTTGGTCTGTATCCCAAAGAGATCATAGAAAGGGAAAAAGACTTCTATGTGCAAAAATATTTATAGTAGCTCTTTTTGTGGTGGCCAAATATTAGAAACTGAGGAGATGCCCATCAATTGGGGAATGGCTGAACAAGTTGTGGTATATGAACCAATGGAATACTGTTGTTCGATAAGAAATTAAGAACAAGAAGATTTCAGAAAATTCTGGAAAGACTGGTATGAACTGATGCAAAGTGAAACAAACAGAACCAGGAAAACGTTGTACACAATATCAACAACATTGTGTGATAATCAGCTATGAATGACTCAGCTCTTCTCAATAACATGATGACCTAAGACAAATAAAAAAGACTGACGAAGGAAAATGCTATCCTCATTCGTATAAAGAACTGATGGACTCTGAATGCAGATGGACACATATTTTTTCACTCTGTTCTTTTTTTTGTGCCCCCCTCTTTTGGTCTGTTTCTAGAATACAAAACATATGCTAAGTAAATTCAAAATAATTGGTGGGCATGGGAGTGGTGGGGTGGTGTAGAAAGGACATCACCTAGAAGATGAATTTGAGCTAAGCTTGGAAGAGGTAGAGGGGATATCTTCTGGGCATAGAGAAAATCCTATATACACAAGGAAACCAAGAACCAAGAGTGTGTGATGAGGATTAACATATAATAAATCTGGAAAGGTAGACTAGAGAAAAATAATGAAGGGATTTAAATTTCAAAAAAAAGACTTTGTATTTAATGTACTCGGAAGCTGGGGGCCATTGCCAGTCATCTTGACCTATGTCTTGCCACTGGACTCCAAAGACTGGAGGAGTGAGGCTGATGACTTTGCATAGCTCTGTCTCACTTTTAATCTAATTCACTTGTCAATCCAGATGTCACTTTCCTGATGTCATTGGTCCTTTTTGAGAATTAAGGAGGAAAAACAAACAACAATAAGGAGCCACTGGAGGTTACTAAGGATAAGAGTGACAGGGTCAAACCTGTGCTTTTGTAAAAATCACTTCGGCAGTTGTGGGGAGAACAGATTGGAGGAGGAAGAGCCTTGGAGAAGGCAGAACAGTTAGAAGACGTTTATAATTATTTGTCAGAAAGAGGATGAGAGCCTAAGTCAGGGGATGCTATTCTGAGTGGAGAGAAGGGGACAGGTGCAAGAGACTACATGGGAACTGGTTAGTTACAGAGGCTGAGGAAGAATGAAGAGTTGAGGATAGCTCTAAGGGGCAATTAAGTTTTGTTTCTCTTCAAATTATTTTGCATTTATTTTCTTTGTACATATTGTATTCTCCCAGTAGATGTCAAATTCCTCAAGGGCAAGGAGTGTTTTCTGATTTGCTTTGTATTATAAAGGGTCTATCATAGTTGCCATGCACAGTGAGTGCTTAATAAAAGCTTATTCAATTGAATTGAATGTAAACGCTCTATACAGTGATCATCATTCATTAGATAAATAAAGTAGTAGTGTTAATCAAGCAAATTGTGCATTTTTAACAATCATTTTATTTAGTTTTGGTGACAATAATTGATAATTTGAGATATTGCTTTAGATATCAGACATAAGGCTAGAACACTTAAAAACAACCTCTGCAGAATCATCCTTCAATGATTACTGTTTCTGGGGGAAAAATCCCATTGTCAATTTCATCACTTTTCAAAGTATCTGCAAATTACTGCCATAGGAATATGGGCCCACAGAGTCATTTCATAAGCAACAAGAATGTTAAATGTTCGGTAAACTTTTACATATTCAGTTCCATGGCTAAAGCACTGAATGCCAATGATATCAGTGGCATACCACTAATTCTCCTTACTAAGTTTTACATATTTTTGTAAAGAACTGGAATTGAAAAGTCTCAAATCCATGGCATCAAGTGGGAAATTCAGAGAAAATATCTAAAACAATTATTAAATACATTCATACATTGCTGCAGACTTTATTTAGTTTCTAGAATTTGATTTATAAACATTTAATATGGATTAAATTATCCATATTCTTAATCATAATCTTAAGGAACTTTTATGACCTAGATTACTGTGGCTAGCTGATTTAAACTATGTTTCACTTCTCACCTGTCTAGGTAATCTTGACATCTTCTTTACTGCTACCTTTTTCTCTCTACCTGGTGGTGTGCCCTCCATACTAGTTTTCCTGAGGGTATTAATCTATTCAGTTCTGGGTCTTCTGCCCTGAGGCTGAGCTGTGTGTGAATTCAAACTCACTCAGCCAATATGTAGCTATTCCTAGGCTAGAGCATTACATCTCATTTGACTGTCTACATACCTACCTGCCTGACTTGCTACTTTTCGTCTCTTCTGTTGAGCACAGTAATTAAATTAATACTACCTTTGCTCCTGCAAAGATAGGGTCAATCAACTTTCTTCAATCAATCCTTAGAGCAAAATTCCATTCCTGCCAATTCCCTTGGTAAGTGTGTGGAACTCACAGTTTAGAAACTTTCATTATTCAGCCTAGAAACTCTCACTACTCTTAACAAGGCAATCCTCCACTGATTGATGAGTCTAGGAATACGGTTTCACTTACATATCCTTCAAGTCCCATAGCTTGGGAAAACATACTAAGGTACAGAACAGGCAAGGTTTTATGAACTTGTGAGCAGCGATGTCTTGGTAAATGTATAAAAATCAGCTCTCTAAAATATGTATTAACATTTTCTCCATCATTTCTTAAATCTAAAGAATCAATAAATAACATATTAATTTGTTGTATTTGCTGATTTACGAGATGTAAATGCTCCCACTGAAAATTTAATCTCTTAAGAGGCAGTTGGAACTGGCACCAGCACACCTCTGCTTGTGGGAATTCTCCACTAACACAATAGCAGCTTCTATGTATACTCTGACACTTTCCAAAAACCATAAGAAAGAGTTGGAGTGAGTAGCTATGGGAGTCAGGGACTATGGTAGGGCAAAAGAGGAGGCAATTGAAGAATACATTATTTTTTCTGTGCAGACAGAATTCAGCAGCATAATGTGTGATCAGAGTTTTAACTTCTGTGAGTGACTTTAAAAGGCTTAGGATTATGAATTATATATAAACTATGTCACGTAACTATGACAGTATTTTACATGCTGCAAAACTTATCTTCATAATGTCTCAAGTTTTGATTCCCTCTTTCACTCACTTCTACCCCCTAGTCCCAAGAATAGCAAAACCATCCTTCAGATAGAGTGACTGAAGAGCATTTAAAATTAATTGGTTTAATTGGTTATGAGACCAATTGTATTTTCTTTTAGGGTATATTTAACTTCTGATGAAATCACTGTTATAATTGCAAGTAGAAATCCAGGGAAAATGAATAATTATTAATTTAGATGAAGTAGGGAAATATAACATCCAGATTCTTTTAAATATCCATAATTTCATCAGAGTAGGAACTCTTTTCTTTGAGGATAACCATCCCTTTCATCTTCTATGTCTTCTTCATCCATGTTTTCCCACAAATTCCTGTATTTCTTAAGGACACATAGACATGCTAAATACAAAAAAAAAAATAACACTCACAGCTGAATGGGTTGGGTCTCTTTTTTAAACACAGGTATAAAACTCTTCTTAAGGCATTTCATTATTCTAAAGTAGCACCTTTTATCAACTTTTTTGGATTATTGCAATGATTTCTCTGGCATAAGGAGCTCCTAAAAAACTCAATAATCCCAATGCCCTCTAAAATCTTTTGTGTCCCCAACAATATAATCCTAGAAGTTCTAAGGGGCACTAGGATGAATGAGTTGCTTGGGGTAATAAGGTATATAAGAAAGAGGCAGGCCTTGAAATGGGGTTTTCCTGACTCTGAAGCTGGCTCAGTATCAACTAATATGCAAGATTATCTCTCTTCTTAGGATTATGGTGAGTATTTTAGCTGATTATCAGGAAGTAGAGGCAATGGGGCTAGGTTACAGGAGATAGTCTGAGGAATAAATGAAGATAAAGGTAGTAGTGACAGGGTTTAGACTGTGGGAACCCTTTGAACCCCACCCTAAATCTTCCCACTTGATCTTTTCATGCCCAAATAGCCTAGCCTAGCCTTTCATTGTCTAGTTACCTCCTGATTGCCTTGTGGCTGTTTCCCACACATGATACTATCAAAATATCTATACCCAAGTCAGTTACCCTAGCCCTCTGTTATCTGTAATCTCCAGTTGTCCTTCAGCTATTTCCCACCCTGGAGTCTGACCTTACCCCAAGGACCCCAGTCCACCCAAACCCCTCCTCGCATCGCCTCATACTACTGGACAACCCTAGATCCCTCCCAGAATCTTTCTGTATATAAGTTCCATCTTGCCTCCATGAAGGCACTCAGATTCAATGTAGCTCAGCTCAGATTAATCTGGCCCACAGGCATAAGTGTCACAAATGCTTAGGCTCCCTAAGAGTCTTTTTCTTTGCCTGAGAGGCCTTGAGTCGAATTCATTCAGCAGGACTCAGTGCATTGATATTTTGGGATCTCAAGCACCCCTCAACCACAAGCCTCAACAGTAGGAACTGATAATATGATTGGATATCAGAAGTTCTATGTAGAATAAGTTACATATTTGGCATAGCTAGATGGCATAGTAGAGGCAGTGCTTAACCTGGAATTAGATAGATTTGAGTTGAATGCCTACCTCAGACACTGATTAGGTGTGTAAACCAGAATCTCCCTTAATCTCCTTTTTCCTGTCTGTAAAATAAGTATATAATAGCCTATACCTCACAGAGTTGTGAGGATAAAGAAAGCATTTGTTGTTGGATTAGTCTGATGAGGACTGTGTGTCCTCTATGCTAACTGAATACACACATGCACATACACACACACACACACACACACACACACTGAACCCATTCCATTTTAGGGGGACAGATGTAATCATAATATTAAGTCAAAGTTCTGCTTCCCTGTAGTAAATTTTGGAGTTCTGTCCTTTAGGGCTAAATAAGGTGAATAGCAAGAACAATGTATCCCCAGAAATCAGGGACACCCGCCTCTTGAAGACATTAGGTTTATGATGGGAGCCTCTAAGATAGATAATGGGAAAATCAGAGAATTTTACATTTTCAGAAATTTCCAAATTTCAATTATAAGTGACATAGGCTATTTAGTCCAAACTTTATAGCATCCTCTCTGAATTATCATCTCTGACAAATACTTATCCAGCCTTTACTTGAAGACTTGAAGTGATAGAGATCACACTGTTTTCCGAAGTATCCCATTATACTTTGGGACAAGACAAGATCTTTTTTTCTTTTCCTTAAGCTGAAACTTATTTCTGCAAATTCCTTCCATTGTTCCTTATTCTATCCTCTAAAACAAGAGAGAGCAAGTTTAATCCTTCTTCCATATGACAATTCTTCAAACATCTGAAGATAGTTATCATTCAACTGATCCTGATGTCATAGTCCCTAGCCCCTTCATTGTCCTGGACAGTCTCCTATTAACACTATTATTTGTCAAATTCCTTTCTAAAATGTAGCCATCATAGATACATCCAATACTTCAGACATAATCTGATGAAGGCAGAATACAGCAGGTCTCACCCCCCTCATTCTTGACACTGTGTCTCTTATAATGCCAATCGTTGCATTTATTTTTCTGGCTGCCATTTCAAACTGACTTGTATTGAAATTTTTAGTTTGTTGGTTACATTTCTACATTGTTCATGGGGTTGTGAATTCATCTAGGCATTCTGGAGAACAATTCAGAATTATATCTAAGAAGTCGTTAAATTATGCACACCCTTTGATCGGAGGTGGAGCCCATAAACTGGGGAATGAATGAACAAATTATGGCATATGTACTTTGTAAGTGCCATAAGAATGAATGAATGAATAATGCAGAAAGCATTGTGCTAAGTGTGGGAAAAACAAATAGAAAAGTAAAACAATATCTGTTCTCAAGGAGATATCATTCTCATAGGGGAAAATATATCTGGAAGGTTTCAGCTACAAGTCAGATGGAGAAATCCCATGGTTATAAGAATGAAATGGGAAAACAGATAGATGGCAATACTGCTTCTTTAATGTTGCTTCCACTGATTAAATCATATCTTTTTCTGATATTGAACCATTTGACAGTACCAAAGACTTTGTTGACAGAACTTTCTTTTCTAGGTCTTCAATAGATGTAAATGTAAAAGCAGTTGCCAGGCTTCATCTCTGCTGGGATTACTCTCAGGATGATATCTGAAGGCATCAGGATGGAAACACTGTCATTTGCAAGGTTTTTGGATTCTGAATCCTGGGCTATCTCCATATGGGTCACAGGGGAGATGGTGGTCAAAGTAGTGATTTGGTTGGTGTGGGGTTTATTGGTAGTGGTTTGATTTTCCTGCACATGCTATCTTCTGGATTTCTTTCCCAGGATGCTTTGTTGCTTCAGCTAGGTTGGTTTGTCTGCTCCATGAATCTCACTTGGTGGAGAAGATTGATCATTTCCATAGGAATTGTTTCCCAAGACTGATGTCAATGAGGCCTCTAGTGGAATCAGGGCTGGTGATCTGGAGGGTGCTGGCACTCTTATGGTTCCTGTACTTAACTGAAATGAGGAAAAAGATAGTTTCAGAGAAAAATGGTATGACCTAACACAGATTGAAATGAATGGAAACAGAATTATTTTTTCAACAACAAAATTGTAAAGATTAAAAAAACCTGAAAGACTTAAGAACTGTGATTAACGTAATTAGAAACCATGATTCCAGAGAATGGATAGTAAAGTCTGCTACCTACTTCCTGACGGAGAGGGGATGGATTCAAAATGTAGAATGAGACATAAATTTCTGGGTATGGTCAATGTGAGGAATTGTTTTGCTTAGTTATACATATTTGTTACAAAAGGTTTAGGTTTTCTATTCCATTTGAGGGGATTAAGGACCTAGGGTCAATCACAAATCACCCCTTTGTCCTTCAGGTGAGAAAACCAACCTTTTCACGGTTCTTATCTAAGAACACTGCTAATATATACATGCACATGCACAGACACTCACATATGTTGGACTTAGAGGTAGCTGGGGTGCTTACCCTCTCTATTCAACTAAAATTCTTTTGCTATTATTTCAGTTTTGAGGAGAGAAAAGTCTTCTGGGATTAGGCAATATATAGGACTCTGAAATTTCTACAGAGATCCATGCAAACACACAGCAAGTTCACTTGAAGATCTGAACCAAAAACCTCCAAAAAGTCCAAATACCAATACATGTACTAAAGCAGTTGTTTTTGTTTTTTAGCTTAAATTTAGAATTTTAGACTTAGCCTTATTAAATTTCATCACTCTAAACTTTAGAGAACATTTGGGATGCTCAATCTATAATTGAATTTGTCTCCCCCAGCTTTGCTCATTTGAAAATTTTATAAACATTCCATCTATGCCTTCCTCGAAGCCTTTGATAAAAATGTTGAATGGTCCAGGACTAAGGACAGATCCCCGGCACATGTCAGTTGAGAACTGCCAAATTGACATCAAGGCATGTTAACAAATCACTGCTGTTTCATTTTGGACATTAAAACAGTTCTGAATCTACCTTTCTATATGACATCTAGACCAAATTTCTCCATTTTCCCCACAAAGATAGTATGAGAGCCTGCCAGGTATGTTGCTGTTATCCAGGTATTTGAATTTTAATATTTGTCATGATATACCATATTGCCACAAATATCACCATGTATTTGGTCATATAATTAAACTGGATAAGATAATAAGAAAAAGTGAGGAATAAAAGTATAACAATTTGACATTTGTTTAAAAATATACACATATAGAAGGGGGCAAAGCCAAGATGGCAGATTAGAGGCAACCCAGATGAACTTTTTCAATAGTCCCTTCCAAAAAAAACCTTAAAATACATCCAAAAATCAAATTTTGGAGCAACAGGGCCAACAACAGGTCAGAGTGAGACATTTTCCAGTCCAATAAAAATTAGGAGATCATCAGGAGAAGTTTGTGACACCAGGGTGGAATCCCGTCTGGCTTCTATACATCTTGCCATAGCAAAAAGTGCCACAGCAGTAACACCAACTTCAGGAGTTTTCAGCCCCAAGATGGTAAGGAGGTTGAACAGCTGACCAGAAAGATATTATAGGGGACACTTTGCTGGCACTGGGTGCAGCAGGCAATGATTGGCAACTCTATTGGCCATACAGAATTCTAGGTTAGAGAGGAGTGCTGGGGGTCAATTACAAGGGAGCATGGACCCTGGTTATAGGCCCAAGATAAAGAGAGCACTAAGACTTGTGACTTCGGGGGACCAGGGGTCCTTCCTGGGCAAAGATCAGACTGCAGATGGGGAGAGTAGTGAGCAGACCTCTCCTGGGAAGATATTACCTTGGAAGCACCAAAAACTTGCAAATCCTCAAAACTCGCTCTGAAAACAGCAGCATGAAAAATCTTGAAGCTTGGGACATTACTTCCACACCTCAAGTTCAAAGTCAAGAAATAGGCTGGGGAAATAAGCAAACAACAGCAGCAGCAGCAGCAACAAAGAATTTGACCATTAAAAGCTACTACAGTGAAAGGGAAGATAAAGATACACTTAGAAGAAGACACCAATGTGAAAACAGCTACATACAAAGCCTCAAATAAAAATGCTAATTGAACCCAAGATCAAAAATAATTCCTGATAGAATTAAAGAAAGAGTTAAGAGTGGTAGGGTAAAAATTGAGAAAAGAAAATGAAAGTAATACAAGAAAATTATGAAAAGAGAATTAACAGATTGGTAATAGAGGCACAAGAAAGCTGAAGACACAAAAACACCTTAAAAAACAGAATTGGCCTAATGGTAAAATTTTAAAAAGGTACAAAAAAATTCACTGAAGAAAAGAAATCTATAAAAAGCAGAATAGGCCAAATGGAAAAGGAGGTACAAATATTCATTGAAGAAAATAATTCCTTAAAAATTAGAATTGGGCAAGGGGAAGCTAATGACTCCATGAAACACCAAGAAAGAATAAAACAAAGTCAAAACAATGAAAAAAATAAAAGAAAATATGAAATATCTCATCTGAAAAAACCAACCTGGAAAATAGAACAAGAAGAGATAATTTAAGAATTAGTAGATTTCTGGGAGCCAAGATGGTAGAATAAGCAGTAAGTCACTCTCATTCTCCCTTCTGTGGGGATTAATGAAAAAGGTGCCTCTTGCTGTGGCTGAAGGGGACCAGTACAGGATGGAAGGTGTCCCTGTAAGCCAGCAGCAAGCCCCACCTCAGCAAACCAGTGGGAGATCCTGAGCCCCAGAGTGGTGGAGCAAGCAAAGTGCCAACACCAGTACTACCATGTACATTTGCACAGAACTGGCAGACACCAGCCTGGGGAACCATCACTTGCACAGCAGATGGACATCCATTAGCAGCTGAGCCCACCCATGCTCTAGTGCAGCCCCTAGTGAGGAGGTGACCTCCAGTGGCCAGACTACCCCCACCCCCACATCTCACCCTGCAAGCTTCAGTGTAACCCCAGGGAAATGCAGAAAACCCCCACCTGGCCTTGGCACACACTTCTACCACTACCAGCTCCAGCTCAGCACCAGGTAAGCTACAGCCTGTACAGCCTCCAGCTGCCAGAACCTGAGGCCCAAGCACCCAAAGCCAGTAACCAGGTCTCTACCCCCCAGCACAAGAAGCATGAGACAGTGCCCTCTGTGCCCCAGAAGCAGAGATCCACTTTAAAAGCCAGGAAAAGGCATACACCACAAGCGAAAGGCAACATAGAAAAACAAAGACCATAGATTCTTACTATGGGGACAAGAAAGATCAAAACACAAATTCAAAAGAGGACAGCATTGTCACTATACCTACATCTGCAACCTCAAAGGAGAATATGAACTGGTGTCAAGCCCCAAAAGCCTTCTTGGAAGAGCTCAAGAAGGATTTTAAAAGCCAAATTAGAGAGCTAAAAGAAAAATTGAACAATTTCTTTAAAAATACAATTGACAAAATGGGAAAAAAAGTACAGTGAAGAAAACAACTCCTTAAAAAAGTAGAATTAGCCAAATGAAAAAAGGAGGTACAAAAGCTAACTAAAGAAAAGAATTCATTAAAAATTAGAATCAGGCAAGTGGAAACTAATGACTCTACGAGACATCAAGAATCAGTCAAACAAAATCAAAAGAATGAAAAAATGGAGGAAAATAAGAATGCGTCATTGGAAAAATAAATGACCTAGAAAAATAGATCCAGGAGAGATAATTTAAGAATTATTAGCCTACCTGAAAGCCATGATGAAAAAAGAAGCCTGGACAGCATCTTCCAAGAAATCAGTAGTAAGAGAAAAGGGGTAGAAAAGAGAGAAGGCTTATAGAAGAGAAGGAAGATTGATGTAGGTGGTGGTCAAAACAATACTCTTTTGAGAAGGGAAAGGGAGAAATAAAAGCATAAACAGCAGTGGGGAGGATAGCATGGAGTGAAAGACACAGATAGTAATCATAACTGTGAATGTGAATGGGATGGATTCTCCCACAAAACAGAAGCAGGCTGCAGAATAGATTAAAAATCACAATATGTTGTTTACAAGAAACACATTTGAAACAGAGAGCTACACATGGGGCCAAGGTAAAAGGCTGGAGCAGAATATATTATGATTCAGCTGAAGCATAATTTCTGTGTGAGAAGATGATGCATGTAATTCCTAAGAATTTTACCATCATTAGGGCAGTTCAAAAATGCTTAGATAGAAGGCATGCAGTTGAGTTGATTATGTTGGAGTGACCTCCAAAGGGATACAATAGGAGAAGATGGAAGGAAGAGGTAGAATGGAGAGCATTTGCTTGCATAAGAGAGGCATGCAAGGAATAGCCTTCACAGTGGAGGGGAAATGAAGTGGTGGTGACAAGCAATGCTTGAACCTCACTCTCATGGGAATTAATTCAAGGAAGGGTGTGTGTGTGTGTGTGTGTGTGTGTGTGTGTGAGAGAGAGAGAGAGAGAGAGAGAGAGAGAGAGAGAGAGAGAGCATGTGTTTTATATCTATATCTATCTATATATCACACACACAGTCAGTTGTATATAGAATATAATTTATACAATAGGGAAATATGAGCAGAAGAAGATTAGACAAAGGCAGAGATGATGATAAAAAGGAGGATAGATTCAAGAAGGCAGTAGCTAGAATCAAAATAGACTTTTGGGGAGGAATAGGATAAAAAGAAATAAAAAACAGAAGAAAATGGCATGAAGGAAAATACACAATTAGTAGTTATAACCATGAATGTGAATGGAATGGGCTCAGACATAAAACAGAAGCAGATAGCCAAACACATTAAAAAACGCACTCCAACAATATGTTGTTTATTAGAGACATACTTGAAACAGAAAGATACACACAGAGTAAAAATAAAGGGTTGAATAAGAATCTAATATGCTTCAGCTAAACTAAAAAAAAAAACAGGGGTAGCAATCATGATTTCAGACACTAAAAGCAAAAATAGTCCTAATTTTACAAATAATCATGGAAAGTTTTTTTTTTTTGCTAAAAAGGTACCATAGATAATAAAGTAATATTAATAATTTTAGAGCAAGTTTCTCTGATAAAGCCCCTATTTATCAAATATATATTAAGCACAGAACTGAGCTAAATTTAAAAAAATGAGTCATTTCTCAAGTTATGAATGGTGAAAGATATTAAACAGTTTTCAGAAGAATAAATCAAAGCTGTCTATATTCATATGAAAAATACTGAATATGAAAATATGAAAAATGAAAATAATCATTACTGATTAGAAACAGGAAAATTAAAACAGTTCTGAGGTATTACTTCATACCTATCAGAAATCACAAATTCTGGAGTGGATGAGGGAAAAGTTGGTACTCTAATGAACTGTTGGTAGACCATTCTGGAGAACAATTTGGAACTAAGTCCAAAGGGCTATAAAACTGCACATATTCTTCAACCCAGCAATACCACTACTGCATCCCAAAGAGATCAAAGGAAAAGGAAAAGGTCCTATGTGTATAAAAATATTTATAGCAGTTTTTTTTGGTGGTGGCAAAGAATGGGAAATCAAAGGGCTGCTCACCATGGTTGAGCAAGTTGTAGGATATAATTGTGATGGGGTACTTTTGTGTAATGTGAAATGACAAGGGTATATTGGTTTCAGAAAAACATAGCAAGACTTTTATAAACTGATGCAAAGTGAAGTGAGAACAACTCATTGTGTGCAGTAACAGCAATGTTGTAGTTATGATCAATGGTGAAAGACTTGGTTACTCTGATCAATACAATGATCTAAGACAACTTCAAAGAACTTAAGATGAAAAAATACTATCCACCGCCAGAGAGATAACTGATAATCTCTGAGTGCAAATTGAAATATAATTGTCTCACTTCCTTTATTTTTTCTTGCTTTTGTTTGAAATATGCCTGGTATGGAAATGTTTTTCTGACTTATAATTGATAATTGTTTGTCTTATCAGTGGATTGGGAGGGGTTAAGACGGAGGGAGAATTTGAGACTCAAAATTTGAAAACAAAATAAATATTATTTTATCAATGATATAAGTAAATAATAAATAAAAATAAATAAGTACAACAATATAAAGATTGTAGTAGAAATAATATCCAATTTTTCTATAGAAATATTAAGGCAAATTATCACTTCACAGATAATTTATAAAAGGGGGAAAAAGCATACTTCACAGTTATATGTCTATAACATTCCCCTAATTGATATGTTTAGCAACCTTGTCAAAATAGGAAATGACATTACTTTTATAGGACATTTCCCAGATAAAACATGTTAGCTCTTAGTAATCATTACTTCACTTTCTAAATTCTTAAATGTTATCCATTTAATAATCTATTCTACAACTTTCTAAGAATTTATGTTAAATGCATCAGCCTATAGTATGAAGGCTCTAGATTGCCTTCACTCCATTTTCTTTTTCTTTTAAGAAATGAAATAATATAAACACAACTACATTCCTGGGGTATATAAAGCCAATCAGTAAGTAAAAAATCTTTCCCAGTCATTGAACAGGTTTCAGGTGGGGCTTCAGGTGGGGCCAACAAAGGCAGGTCTAATTAGAGATTGACCACACCCTTTTACTAATTAGGTATGAGGCCCCAGGCTAGTTAGCAAACTAGTTTGCTAGTTTGAGAGAGGTGTGAAGCCTCAGGCCCCTAAGGAGAGTTTCTAAGACCAGAGCCAATGGTATGTGCCTGAGTTCTAGTCAAACAGATGACTAGATGGCTAAGGATTGTAAAAATAGAGAGAACAGAATTTGAAAAGAGCAGAAAACTGAGGACTGAGAGTGGAACTGGACACAAGAGAGGCAGAAGCAGCAGAGCCAAGAGCAGCAGGATTCAGAAGCTGAGGGTCAGCTTTCAGAGTGTGCAGAGTGGAAAGCACTGAACACAAGAAGGAGTTGCGGGACTCAGAGTCAGCAATGCTGCAGGAGACAGTGCTGAGCAGGGAGTTAGGATTCATGAGTGATCTTATAGGAGGGCCCTAGCATTGAGGGGAAGCACAAATATGGCTTGGTTTCCTGCTATAATATTTTGTTATAATCTCCTTGTTACCATAGTGAGGTGGGCTTATATGTCGTAAGGCAAAAATTGTCTCCTTAGCACTTAGTTCAACAAGTGCCCTTGAAGAGTTTGGCTTTGGTCATTGAATCTTGCTAAGTGCTAAGCCCCAGGCCCAAACCCCTATTAGGTGTAACATTAACATTATTATATCATAGTAATTAAGGTGGGACATTTTGCTTTTCTTCTCTTAAGTGCCTTTAATGATTCTGGGGCAGATAAAGTGGGATCTTTTTGTCTTGGAGCATTTCTTAGCACTGAGACAAGTAGGAGTCATTGATTTGTATATGATATCCTGGGGATGGAGAACTTTCCCAGACCCAGCCTGGGTGAGGTCAAAGCCTTCAGGGCTCCAAAAACTGGATATAACTAGGAGAGCTTGGCATTTGATTTTTGGGGCACACTCATGGAAGGAGTGTTGAGACTGGGCAAGCTGCAGACTGCCCCCCAGCTTTGAAACCCAGATGTTGGCACTGGTAACTATGAATTGTTTTGGGTCTGTCTCTTTGTAATTTGTTTAAGGGCTCTTGAGAAGGATGTTGATGAAGAGACTCTGGGCAGCTGTAGTTAAGGAGCCCTCCAGCTTGTAAACCCGGATGCTGAGACTTTGTTGAACTCTGGTAACTATGTGTTGGGATTTGAATCAGACAAGGTCTGTCTGTTGAAGTTTGTAATTTGCTTATATTTTGTTCTGAAGTTCAGGGTGCTAGCTTTTTCCCCTGAACTAAGTGAATGATATTTGTGTGCTGAATTAAACTAAGTTTGCCAACCCCTTCACCTTGCTCTCCTTATTAAGGCATATCAAAAGAACCTGGGCTTTCTGGCTGTCCGGCAGCTTTCTGAGTGCTGGCTGTGGGTGGATCTGGACCCCCCAAGAAGCTGCTAGCCAGATTGTTGAAACAGCTTATTGGTTTTGGAATATTATTGCCACAATACCAAATTGGGGGCATTGGTCCTTGAGTCAGATCCTTTGGAGTCTAAATAAATGTTATACTTCCTCTGCCTTCTATGTGGAGAATTCCTTGTACTTCATGATTCCAAACCATTCAGGCATGCCCATGGCCCTCTCCAAGGTCATGAATTTTGCCTTACTGATAAAGTGTATTCCTTTCAGTCTCCATAATCTTTAAAAAAATTCTAATTATGGTTCAATAGATATATCTAGCAATTCTTTTCATGCCTTCGCATGTGTCCTTTCTGCCCTCATTTGTTGAATTCACTGAGAAAAGGCATTTGTTCTCTGTTTCCTGAGTTATCTTCAGATTCAACTACCTGATGGTAGCACCAACTCCCACTAGAAATATTCAGGTTCAAAAGGTTTTGTGCACAAAGACACAAGAAAGAATTACGTTAGAGCCCAGAGAGTGACAGCATAGTCCTATTCATCTCTCTACCCCCAAAGACCTATGTGGTCCCTGTGACTCACATTATGACCATGGTGTCTTAATGCAGATTTAGGTAAGTTTGGAATAAAAATAGTCTGATATAAGTAAAGAGAGCACACAAAGTAGCAAATCCAGTTAGGTTTTTAATATTTTTAAAATTTATTTTGTTAAATATTTCCCAATTACATGTAAAACAATCTTAAGGTATTTTTTTTTAAATTTTGCTTTGCAGTTCTTTCCCTCTCTCCTCCCCTTTCCACTTCCCAGAAGGCAAGCAATATGATAGCAATTGTGCATGTAAAGAAAGTTTAAAAATATACTTCAATCTACATTCAGAGTTTATCAATTCTTTTTCTGGAGGTGGATAACATTTTCATCATGAATTATTTGGAATGGTCTTGAATCATTGTCTTGATGAAAGTAGATAAAGCTTTCACAGTTAATCTTCCTTATAATATTGCTGTTACTGTGTACAGTATTCTCCAGGTTCTACTCATTTCACTTTTATATGAGTTCATGTCTTTCCAGATTTTTCCAAAACCACCCTGCTCATCATTTCTTATAACACAACAGTATCTCATTATAATGATATACTACTATTTCTTCCTGTAATTAGTTTGGCTTTTCCTTGAAGAATTAGGATTTAATGCCATGTGTTGCACATATGTTTAGTATTGATATTACTTCTTTCCCTGAATATTTCCTTTAAGTCTATTTTTGTTTTTGTTTTGTCTGAGATAATGATTGCTACCTGTGCCTTTTTTACTTGAGCTGGAGCATAATAGATTCTGTTTTAGCCCCTTATTTTAACTCTATGTGTATCTCTCTGTTTCAAGTGTTTCTTGTAAACAACATATGGTTGGATTCTGGCTTCTAATGCATTCTATTATCTGTTTCCATTTTACAGATGACTTCATTTCATTCATATTCATAGTTATGATTACTAACTGTGCATTTCCCTCCACCCCAATTGCTTTTGTTTATCCTTTGCTCTCTCTTTATACTCTCCTGTCTCTAAAGTCTATTTTGCTTCTGACCACTGTCTTCTTTTATCCCTTTTATGACTCCCCATCCTCTTTCCCTCCTACTCCCCTGTTGAGTAAGATAGACTTCTATTACCAAATTGAGTATGTAGATATTTTTTCCTTCTTTGAACCAATTTAGATGTGAATGAGGCTCAAATGTTGCCTGCTCCACCCTCATTTCCCTCCTGCAATGTAAATTTCTTCCTTGTGTGCTTCTTTTATGTAAGATTATTTTCTTCATTCTTCCTCCTTCTCCCAAGATGTCTCTCTTTCTTGCCTCTCCATTATTTTACACCATCCCAACATAATTGACTCATTTCCATGCCTTTTTTCTGTATATATAATCCTTCTGACTTCCCTAATAATGATAAAGTTCCTAGAAGTTATGTATATCATCTTCCCATATAGGAATATAAACAGTTTAAGCTTACCAGTTCCTATTTCATGTTTATCTTTTTATACCTCTCTTGAGTCTTCTGTTTGAATGTCAAATTTTCTATTCAACTCTGGTCTTTATATCAGGAATAGTCTATTACATCAAATATCAATTTTCCCCCTGAAGGATTATACTCAGTTTTGTTGGGTAGGTTATTCTTGGTTATAATCCCATTTTTTTTTTGCCCTGTGGAATATCGTATACCAAGCCTTCTAACTCCTCTAATGTTAGCTGATAAATTTTGTGTGATCCTGACTATTGCTCCATGGTATTTGAATGATATCTTTCTGGCTGCTTGAAGTATTTTCTCTTTGACCTTAGAGCTCTCGAATTTTGCTCTAATATTCCCAAGAGTTTTCATTTTGGGATCTCTTTTGTGTGGTGATAGGTGGATTCTTTCAATTTCTATTTTAGCCTCTGGTTCTAGGATGTCAGGGCAATATTCCTTGATTTCTTGAAATATTATATCTAAGTACTTTCTTTGACTATGGCTTTCAGTTCATCCAATAATTCTTAAATTCTCTCTCCTGGATCTATTTTCCAGGTCAGTTGTTTTTCCCATGATATGTTCCATGTTTTCTTCTATTTTTTTTTCATTCTTTTGACTTTATTGTATTGTTTCTTGATGCATTAGCTTCCACTTACCAATTTTAATTTTTAACTATTTCCTTCAATGAATGTTTGTATCTCTTTTTCTATTTGGTCAACTCTATTTATTAAGGTATTATTTTATTCAGTATTTTTTTGCATGTGCCTCTTTTACTAAGGTATTGAATTCTCTTTTCATTATTTTCTTCCTTTGCTTTTATTTATTTACCTAATTTTTCTTCTACCACTCACTTGATTTTGAATAGCATTTTTTAGCTCTTCCCAGAATTCTTGTTGGGCTTGTGTCCAATTCACATTCCCCCCCCCCACCCCTTTGAGGTTTAGCTTGTAGTTATTTTGACTTCATTGTCTTCTTCTGAGTTTGTGCCTTGATCTTCCTTCTCCTTGTAGTTGATTTTTATGGTCAATTTTTGTTGT
>JAQQSZ010000451.1:0-17821 GCA_028646595.1 Phalanger gymnotis | reverse complement strand
AAAAAAAATTTAACAAAAAAATAATAATTCAAATGCTACTTTGTGCAGGATCTTCCCACCCCCACAGTTGCTGGCTATTTCCCCTCTAAAGCTATCTTCCATCTTTTCTTTATATCTAGTTATTTACATGTTATGTCCTCATTAGAATATAACCTCACTGAGGCTAAGAAATTTTTTTTTGCCTGGGGGGGCGGTGTGGTGGAGAGCTTTCTTTGTATTCCCAGTGTTTGGCACAGTATCTGGAAAATTTTAAATACTTAATAAATTCTTGTTGACTAACCAAAAAAAAAAAAATACTTACATTGAAAGCCTTAAAGAGGAATATGAATTAGTTTCAAGCCCAAAAAGTCTTCTTCAAAGAGCTCAAAAAGGATTTTTAAAATCAAATAAGAAAAGTAGAAGAAAGTGAGAAAAGAAATGAGAGTAATGTGAGAGAATCGTGAGAGAAGAGTCAACAGCTTGGAAAAAGAAAACTCTTTAAAAAGTAGAATTGACCAAATGGAAAAGGAGGTACAAAAGCTAAGTAAAGAAAATAATTCCTTAAAAATTAGAATTGGGCAAATAGAAACTAATGATTCTATTAGACATCAAGGATTAATGAAACAAAATCAAAAAGAATGAAAAAATAGAAGAAAATGTAAAATATCCTCACTGGAAAACCAACTTTGGACTTGGAAAATAGATTCAGGAGAGATAAGAATTACTGGACTACCTGAAAGCCATGATCAAAAGAAGGGCCTGGACAGCATCTTTCAAGAAATTATCAAGGAAAACTGCCCTGAGATCCTAGACCTAGAGGGTAAAATAGTTATTGAAAGAATCTACTCGTCACCTGAAAGATCCCAAAATGAAAACCAAAGAATATTATAGCCAATCCAGAACTCTCAGGTCAACAAAATAGTGCAAGCAGGCAGAGAGAAACAATTCAAATATTAATGAGCCACAGTCAGGATAACATAGGATTAAAAAACAGCTTCTACATTATAGGATTGGAGGGCTTGGAATATGATATTCTGGAAGGCAAAGAGCTGGGATTACAACCAAGAATTGACTACCCATCAAAATTGAGCATAGTCTTTCAGAGGAAAAAAATGGACAGTCATTCTATGAAATAGGAGATTTTCAAACTTGTTTGATGAAAAAACCAAAGCTGAACAGAAAATTTGATTTTCAAATACAAGACTCAAAAGAAGCAAAAAAAAAGATTAACAGGAAGGAAAAAAACATGTTATTAAAAAGGTTAAATTCTACATGGGAATATGATACTTGTAACTCTGAAGAACTGCGTCTCTATTAGGACAGTTACAAGGAATATACATAGAGATTGTGGGTATAAATTGACTGTTGTGAATGATATAAAAAATTTAAGGGGTAAGAAAAAGATTGTATTGAGAGAAGAGGAAGGCAGAATGGGGTAAATTATATCACATGAAGACGCACAAAAGACCTATTACAGTAAAGGGGAAGAAGGGAGTGGGGTGAGCATTGTTTTAACCTTACTCTCATTGGATTTGGCTCAGAAAGGGAATAACACACACACTCAGGTGGGTATAGAAATCTGTCTTACTCTATAGGGAAGTAGGGGAAGGAGAAAAGAGGGAGAGTAGATGGAGGGAGGCAGTGGTCAGGAGCAAAACATTAGTGAGGAGGGACAGGGTGAAAGGAGAGAGAAAAGTATAAACAGGAAAAATAGGATGGAAGGGTAATCATAACTGAATGTGAATGGGATGAACTCTCCCATAAAATGGAAGTAGATCAACAGAGTGGATTAAAAACCAGAATCCTACAGTATTTTGTTTACAAGAAATACATTAGAAGCAGAGAGACAGAGTAAAGGTAAAAGGCTGGAGCAGAATATATTATGCTTCAGCTGAAGTAAAAAAAAGGGGGAGGCTAGCAATCATGATCTCAGACAAAGCAAAAGTAAAAATACATCTAATTAAAAGAGACAAGGAAGGAAACAACATCTTGCTAAAAGGTACCATAAACAATGAAGTAATATCAATACTAAACATATATGTGACAGAAATAATATGATTATTTCAATACATGTAGAAAAATCTTTTGACAAAAATACAGCTTCTATTCCTACTTAAAACACCAAAGAGGATAGGAATAAGTGGAGCTTTCCTTAAAATAATAGGTAGTATCTGTCTAAAACCAGCAGCTAACCAATAGATAGAGCTGGGCCCGGAGTCAGGAAGACCTGAGTTCAGATCCTACCTCAGACATTTAGTTGCTGTGTGACCCTGGACACGTCACCTAACCTCTCTTTGCCTCAGTTTCCTCAAATATAAATTGGGGGAGGGGAGAGTAATAGCAACCTCCCAGGATCATTGTGAGCATCAAATGAGATATTTTATAACTTGCTTAGCACAATACCAGGCACATAATAGCCTTTATATAAATATTAGCCATTATTATAACAAGGATACTCTAGCAAATTTTAGTATATGTCTACAGGGGAAAATGGACTCTTCATAGAATAGACAGTTTCTAAGCATTCCTAATGAAAAGAATGGAACTGAATAGACATTTGCAGGGCATCTAGGTGGCACACTGGACAGAGCACTGGACCTGAAGTCAGGAAGATCTGAGTTCAGATCTGGCCTCAGATACTGTGTGACCCTGGGTAAGTCACTTAACCCTGTTTGCCTCAGTGTCCTCATCTGTAAAATGAGCTGGAGAAGGAAATGGGAGACCACTCCAGTATCTTTGCTAAGAAAATCTTAAAACAACTGAACAATGCCCCCCACCAAAAAAGGCATTTGCAAATGGATCTGCAGGTGGTTGTCCTGAGGGAAGCTGAGTTAAGTGAAATGAGTGATGTGTGTGTGGGAAGAACAACTTCAATGATATCCTAGCTCCAACCCTCACTGGCCATGAGGCAACCCACTTTTTGGATCCTGCGTGTCCCTATCTCTAAGATGGAGATAATAGAATCATGAGATTTAGGGTTAGATTAGATTCTATTATCTCCATTTCAGAGATATGAACACACAGGATCCAAAGTGACATATCTAACTTCAAATCTAGTGTTCAGATACTTGGAAAGACTATAAAGTTTGTATTAAGTTCCATTTCTTCACTTATAAAATAGGAGGTTGGTTTATATGATCTTCAAGTTCCCCCTCCAGCCCCAAATCCTTTGATTATTTTTTAGAGAGGGGGAATAAGAGACCTGAAATTTTATTAGTTCAGGGAGCTCCCCATGAGGTCCTGAGAAACTAAATTACTTGCCATGGGTCAAATAGTCAAAATAGTAGCAATAACAATAGTAATAACTAGCATTTACATAGTATTTTAAAGTTTGCAAAGCACTTTCCTTCTATTATCTCACGTGATCCTCATAATCGCCGTGGGAGGTATTGTTCCCCTTTTACAGATGGGGAAACTAAGGAAAAGAGTGGTTAAATGACTGATCATGGGTCACACAGACAAACATGACGCAAGATTTCAATTCATTTGAAATGGGCTTACAAAGAGTCAGACATGACTGAACAATAACAATAACATTTTACTGAGATTTTGTGGATTTTTTTTCAGATTCTCTTGAAAAGAATGTTTGTTGTTTAGTTGTTTCAGTTGTGTCTGTGTCTTTATGACCCCTTTGGAGAGTTTTCTTGGCAAAGATACTGGAGTGGTCTGCCATTTCCTTCTCCAGCTCATTTTACAGATGAAGAAACTGAGGCAAACAGGGTTAAGTGGCTTACCCAGGGTCACCCAACTATTAAGTGTCCAAGGCCAGATTTGACTCCAGGAGTTGAGTCTTCCTGACCCCAGGCCTGGCACTCTATCCACTGCTGTACTACCTAGCTGCCTTAAAAGAATATACCATTTTAATATAACTGATAATAAGGGTTAATATTTTCCAAAAGAGAAATAAACCTCACTCAACTTATCACAAGGCTTTATTTCTTTTGGACTCATGTCACTCCTATTTGCACACAGACATTATTAGAAATATAGAATATTTTTACAAAGAGGAAGGGGAAAAAAAATACAAAACAAAACCAGGGAGCTAGAAATTCTGAATGCTTTTTTTATAGTGTTGGAAAAGTTCTGAGTGAAAAAAAACTGTAATTATAATATTCTATGATATCATTTTGGAACAGTATTCTCCAAGCTAAGCTATTGTAAAATATATAATATCCTTGGGTTGGGCTGTGGATATTCACTTACATCAGGGAGTGCATTTTCCTCAGCAGAGTAATATTCTTAGCCACTTTTAGATGCCTACTCCTTGGAGTACCTGACAAAAATGCATTCTTTATCAGGAGAATTTCTCAAATTCTCTACAGAAAAAAAAAAAAAACGACAAAACTCTAGGCACAGCTGAGAAGACTAGATAAGGTAGATGGCTTATAATTTGCTGTGGCTAAAAATAAAAGCTTCAAAAAATTCTCTCTGCTCTCCTGCCTCTATTCCTGAAGGCAAGGGTGAGGTTTGCCTTGATAAGATAAGCTCAGCTTTTCAAGATTAACTTGAGAGTCTTTGATTTTGTGTTTAAAATGGAGCCCTTCACATTTCCTGACTGGGAGCTCATTTCCTGTATTTTCTGACTTTACTGCAAGAGTATGAGGCTAAACCCAAAGCTAGAAGCCTTTGCTAATCAACAGGAAATAAACATGTTTTTCTTCAGCACCAAGTTTGTTGTGTCCAGTCTATTGACTAAATGGTATTATCTCATTCTGTGTTCCAAGAATAAATTAAGAAAAAAAATACGAAAGGATAGTTTAACAAAAGGCCAAACTCTCCTCATCAGCAAGATCAATGTACCATCTATGAGGAAGGAAGGAGTCCTATTCCTCATTGCTGCCATTTGGAAGAAAAACTAAAGTCTGCTGTCAGCAGTCAAATTGCCAATGTGGTTGATTTTTTAAAAACTGTCATGATTTTTGTTTGTGTGTGGTATTGACACATCCTGGCTGATTTTAATCACTGATGATGGTCTAAAACATAAATACTGAAATGTTCTTATATCCCTATCTCTCAGGGACCACCATAAGGAAAACAAGTTTGAATCTCTCCAAGAATATTCATCTATTTCTTCTTGTTTGAAGGCTGTTCAATGCCAGAAGAGTCAATTAATCTTATCTAAGTTTTCTGTAAGGAAGGCTAGGTAGCCAAGTGGATAGAGCATCTGGCTTGGAATCAGGAAGACTCATCTTCCTGAGTTAAAATTTAACTTCAGACACTTACCAGATGTGTTACCCTGGACAAGTCACTTAACCCTTGTTTGCCTCAGTTCCTCATCTGCAAAATGAGCTGGAGAAGGAAATGGCAAACCACTCTAGCACTTTTGTCAAGAAAACCTCAAATGGGGTCACGAAGAGTCAGACACAACTGAAAATAACTGAACAACAACAACAAAAAAAACTTTCTGTACAAAGGTAATGAGGCAGCTAGGGGATACAGTGGGTAGAGCACCAGGTCTGGAGTCAGGAAGAACTGAGTTCAGATCTCATCTCAGACACTCACTATCTGTGTGACCCCTCAGGGCAAATCACTCAACCTCCCTTTGCATTAATCCATGGAAGAAGGAAATGGCAAACCACTCCAATTATTTTTGCCTAAAAAAATGGACAGTATTGCCATTGTCCATGAAATCACGAAGAGTAGCACATGACTCAACAAGAATAACTGCTAGTGCATATATGTGTATGTACGTATGTATATATACACATATATACATGTAGTGTGTGTATATATCACTGTATATTTAAAACTTAGTCAACATGCATTCATTAAGGACTTATTAAGTAAAAAATACAATACACAGTCTCTGCCTCCAAGAACCTCCCATTCTAATGGGTGATGACATATAAATGTCACACACACACACACACACATACACACAAGCACACACACAGTCCCTGCCCTAAAGAAACATACATTCTAACAGGGAGACATAAATAACAAGACACGTAGAGCTAATATGGGTCTCCTATGGCATAACCTCGAGGCCATACTGGTGAACCTTCTTTAGATGATTTCCAATTTTATGATATCTTTACTAAAATGCGATACTCAGAAATGAACACAATACTTTAAGTGAGGTTTGACCTGGGCATAGTACAGTGAAACTCATCGCCTTAGTCCTGAATACTTTGTATCTGTTAACGCAACCTAAGTTCAATTTTTTTCTTACTGATATCACATTACCGATTCATATTATGATTTTTAAAAAGAGGGCGGGGATCCTGTCTAGCTGCACCTCCTAATCTTGTGCTTGTAAAGCTGGTTTTTTGAACCCATGTATAAGATTTTACATTTGACGATATGGTGACAAGAAACAAATGATTCCAGATAAAGAGCAGTCATTCCATTGTCAATTCATAATTGACTAGTTAGATCAAAGGTCTTTAAAAAAAAAGGCTAAATATAAACAATCAGTCAATTAACATACATTTACTAAGCATTTACTATATGCTAGGCTCCACTAGGCACTACAAAAACAAAAATAAAATGATCCCTGCTCTCAAAGAGCTTACATTCTACCAACGATGAGGTAAATGAAAGACACTTTTCTTACATTAAGGTAGCTCCAACCTAATCTGTCGAAATAAGTTGTCAACTGTGAAAACTAGGAAATGGACAAAAACAAAGACTTTGACGCTGTTGCCATATTTTGGAGAATTTTAAAAGATGAAAAATAATCACCGTACCAAGCAGCTCAGCCGGAGAGCACTTAACCTCCATGATAAATGGAAAAATGCTGGAGCTAATGTAGGAGCAATATCCTAACCTGTCCCTCCATCCAAGTTAGGCTAGGTTTTTTTTTCTTAGAATGTAACGCACCCATCCTCCAGACTTAACAGGCTCAGGCTGCCGACCTCACTTCTGGTTACTGGAGGACAAAACAGCCAGGATTTGCTCCAAGCCTGCTCTGATGCTTGGCTGGTGGATCACAACTCAAGGCAAGGGAGCTTAGTCCAACTGAATCAGTTTAGCGTCCTCAATACCCCTTCTTGTGGAATGTCCTTCTCTTGCTATAGCTAAGTAAATCTCCTTTTGTTAATTCTTGATTAACCTACTAGTGTCTCATTTCGTTCCAACATCAAATGTAAACTACCAGATGACTAGCATGATTCAGGCCTAGCCCAGAACAGAGGCCAAAGGATACTAGGGAAGAAAAGGGAAGCAATAGGGCAGCTAGGTGGTGCAGTCGGTAGAGCACCGGCCCTGGAGTCAGGAGGACCTGAGTTCAAATCTGGCCTCAGACACTTGACACGTGTACTAGCTGTGTGACTTTGGGCAAGTCACTTAACCCCAATTGCCTTGCCAAAAAGCAAAAAAAAGAAAAGGGAAGGAATGGAGTGGGGAGGGGACATGTTATCTCACTTAATTAGGAGGTACCAGTAGAAGTCTATAAAAAGAAGGAAAGGATGAATGATAAAGCAGTACTTATTTGAACATCGCTTTAAAGTGAAATGAGGAGAACAATTTACACGTAACAACAACGCTGTGAGAATAATTTTGAAAGACCTGGGAACACTGATCAACAAGACGACTGACCACAATTCCAGAGGACTGAAGATTTAGAATGCTGCTCATCTTCTGTTGGAGAGGTGATGGACTAGACGTATATTTTTGGATATGAACAAGGAGGGAATGTGTTTTGCTTAACTATGTATTCGTTACCAAGGGATTTTTTTTTTCTGGGCTGGGGAGGTAGGAAGGAGATCAGGTAAGTGCATGTTAATTGAATCCGTCTCCCAAACGGGCAAGTTTTCACTGGTGGGCCCCAAGACCTGGAATGCTCTTCCACCTCCTGGCTTCCTTGGCTTCTTTTGAGATTCAATTCAAATCCCACCTTGTGCAAGAAGCTCCCTGCCCCTCCCCCTCCCACTCTTAGTGCCTTCCTTCTGAGACTACCTTCCATTTACGCTGTCAGTTCTATCTTATATGTACCTACTTATTTGTATACTGTCTCTCCCATTAGAATGTGGGCCCCATCAGGGCAGGGATGGTGTTTTTGCCTTTCTTTGTAACCCCAGGTATTGTTATCGTTTATCCTTTCTTCTCAAAGAGGACCAATGATATCAGCAGGGTGATGTCTTGACTTGCAAGTGAGATTTAAGAGAGGCAGGGCTTGCAAAGTCCTCAGCCTCATTCTCTTCTTTAGGGTCATTTGAATACAGTGGCAAAACATAGATCAAGATGACTGGAGATGACACCAGAAGCAGTGGGAGACCTTGGCCTTTGTAAGCTAAGGTCTTTCCTGGGCTCAGTTTGTCTGAGGCAAAACGGATTTAGTGATTTAAGGCTAGGTAGTAAGAAATGAGGCAAAAGAGGAGGGAAGCAGAAAACTGGGAAAAAATATTTACAGTCATTGTCTCTGATAAAGGCCTCATTTCTAAAATCTATAGAGAACTGAGTCAAATTTATAGGAATACAAGTCATTCCTCAATTGATAAATGATCAAAGGATATGAACAGGCAGTTTTCAGATAAGGAAATTAATGTTATACTCACATGAAAAAATGCCCTAAATCACTATTGATTAGAGAAATGCAAATCAAAACAACTCTGAGGTACCATATCCTACCTATCAGACTGGCTAACATGCAAAACAGGAAAATGATAAATGCTGGAGAAGAGGTGGGAAAATTGGAACACTAATGCATGGTTGGTGGAGTTGTGAATTGATCCAACCATTCTGGAGAGCAATATTGGAACTATGCACAAAGGGCTATAAAACTGTGCATACCCTTTGACTCAGCAATACCACTTCTAGGTCTGTATCCCAATGAGATCATATATGTAGGAAAAGGACCCACATGTACAAAAATATTTATAGCAGCTCTTTTTGTGGGAGCAAAGAATTGGAAATTGAGGGTTTGCCCATCAATTGAGGAATGGCTGAACAAGTGTATGGATAAAAGGGAATACTATTATGCTATAAGAAATGATGAGCAGGTAGACTTCAAAAAACCTGGAAAGACTTACATGAACTGATGCTGAGTGAAATGAGCAGAACCAGGAGAATATTGTATACAGTAATAGCCACATTATATGATGACTGACTTTGATAGACTTATCTCTTCTTAGCGATCTAAGACAACTCCGAAAGACTCACAAAGAAAATGCTGTCCACATCCAGTAAAAGAACTGTGGAATCTGAATGCATATCAAAACATATTATTTGTTCTCTCCTTTATTGTTTCTTTTTTCTTGTGGTTTCTCCCATTGGTTCTAATGCTTCTTTATAACATGACTAATGTGAAAATAGGCTTAATGAGTGTTCATGGTTGAGCCTATATCAATTTGCATGCTGTCTTGGGGTGGGGGGAGGGAAGAGATGGGGAGAAAATTTGGAACTCGAAATCTTATGGAAGTAAATGTTGAAAACTAAAATAAATTAAATTTAAAAAAAGAAATGAGGCAAAAGATGGCCTAGTTTGATTACTAGAAAAAAAAATCAAACTGGGAGGGAAGATCCACAGGGTTTCTGGCCAGAATAGAAATAATTGCTATTTATGCTAACTCTGAGCCATCAAAACCCAAACAATGACCAAATGAAGTTTGGGCAGGGACCTATTATTGGCCAATATGTGAAAGCCAGAGTGTTTTAGGTTTAAGGCTTGGTCAAGTAACTCTATTTGACTCAGTACCACACACATAGTAAATGCTTAAAATGATCATTGTTTAACTGATTAATGGATGGTCTTGAAGGAGTAGAGTTCATTGTGGCTTCAGCTAGGGGTGGGGGCAGCTCTTTGTGGGAACTAGGGGGTCCAAAGGCTAGAGTGGTGGAGGGGAATGTATCCAAGAACTTAATAAATGCTGACTGAATTTATATTGAAATGAAAATTGACAAAAGGCCATGAGAGCTATTTTATCTTAAAGACCAAGAAAGCATGGAGGAGTTTCTATTTGCCTGGAAAACAGTTTGATTTCAATTTTCACTCTTCCAAGTGTTGGATTTGAGAGCAAGACCTGTACCCAAATCCTAGCCCTGCTATTTACCACCTATTTGACCTTGAACAAGTGATTTCACATCATTGATCCTTAATCCTATCATCTATAAAATGACAGGATGTGATTAAATTATCTCTAAGTTATGTTCTAGGTCTAAATCTGTTATTAGCCTATGATTGGTGAAGGAAGTATTTATACTGAAGAAATCACAGAGCCATGAAAGACACCATCTCATGTAATTCAAGAGTCTGGTCCCTGTCAACAAATCAATTCTGCAAAAACCTGGATACTTACACTGTTTAGAGTGTGTGGTAGGATATTGATAGTTACATGCATACCCAAATCTCAATGGACCTGTAGGGAGAGTATGTGAAAACTATATAAAAAAAAAAAGCTTCCCGAATCAAAAGGGCTGTTTTCAATTTCCACCCCCACCCTTAGATTCTGCAACTCCATTCTTTTTTTTTTATTATAAATTTATTTTTTATTTTCAGTTTACAACACTCGGTTCCAAATTTTCTCTCCCTCCCTCCCCCTCTGACAGCATGTAATCCAATGTAGGTTCTACATATACCTTCACATTGAACTTATTTACATAATAGTCCAGTTGTAAAGAAGAATTATAACCAATGGAATGAATCACAAGAAAGAAGAAACAAAAGCAAAAAAGAAGGAAAAAAAAGAGCAAATAGTTTGCCTCAATTTGTATTCCGACGCCATAATTCTTTTTTTGGATGTGCATAACTTTCCATCATGAGTCTTTTGGAGCTGTCTTTGAACCTTGCATTGATGAGAGGAGCCAAGGCTATCAAAGTTAGTCCTTACAGATACTGTGTGTCTGTAATCATGTATAATGATCTCCTGGTTCTGCTCCCCTCACTCTGCATCAGTTCATATAAGTTTTTCCAGGTTATAATGAAGTCCATCCACTCCTCATTTCTTATAGCACAATACTATTCCATTACATTCGTATACCACAATTTGTTTAGCCATTCCCCAACTGATGGGCATCCCCTTGATTTCCAATCCTTTGCCACCACAAAAAGAGCTGCTATGAGTATTTTTGTACATACTGGTCCATTTCCCACTTGTGTGATCTCTTTGGGGTAAAGCCCTACAAGTGGTATTGCTGGGCCAAAGGATATGCACATTTTTATAGCCCTTTGGGCATCTGCAACTCCATTCTTCCCAAATATCCTGGACTTCTGTCTCACAGGTAAGACTCAGTCCACTTAAGGAAGAGGCCAGCTGTAGCCTGAGAAGGTAGGCAGAAAAAGGGAAGTGAAGAAGCAAGGGCCAACTGAGGGCAGATTTCCTAGTAATAACTTCTTGGACAGTGAGGAACTATTTAATTAAATTCTCAGGACTTTAAATCAAGCCACATAGAACTCGACACTTTACTTTTGATGAAGCATAACAAAGAAGAGACACCAGGTAATAAATCCATGGACTGTCTCCGAGGTAAGTAATCCCATAAAGATATCTCTGATGTTAAATGGATTAGGTTACCACAGGTTTTTTAAGCCATTAAAACTAGATTTGATTTCCTTGAAAGTTTCAGCTTTGTAAAAGTGTCATTTCAAGCATTTGAAATGCCTGCTTAGATGGAAAACATAGTGTCTTTAAGGGCCCACAATGATTCTGTCACTTGGGAGAAAGGAGCTGAAATCTGAAAGTAATAGAATGGGGGTAGGTAGGCAGACGGGACTTTTCAAAATTCACTCCTTCCATGGGATTAGGAGCCAAAGTCTGGGAAGCGGCTCTCCAGCTGGGTTATTGTACACAATATCTTTTTGTATAGGATCGTATGATGATGTCTGTAGAGCTGGAAAAGGACTCAGTCCAATCCCCTCATTTTACAGATGAGGATACCGAGGCTCAGAGAGGCCACATAAATGGCAGAGCTTGTGATTCAAGCCTTTTCCTCTCTTTATAATCATAAAGATCCCTTTGTTAGTCCCGAGCCCTTTTTGGCAAATACTCTGCGAGTCACTTGAAGAACCTAAGACAAGTTTTGTAAAGAATTAATTAAGGAATAATTTCTTATGTGTCCACTGAAAGCAGAGAATAGACGCTCATGCAGGTTTTAGGGGACACTTCTGTGGATTATTTAACCTGCCTACCGAATACTGAAGTATGGTATGATAGTAACCCTTTTTTTGACCATGTAATCATATGTCTTCTGCTATCACTATTCTTTCAGAATATTCTCTTGTCCCTGAGTTGTGCAGTTGTGGTTTGTCCTTCATTCTCAAAGCACACCTGGAAAGTAGAGCAGGGTAGGTGCTATTATCTTTAATTTTAAGTAAAATAACATACGATTTTTTTTAGCAACTTAAATAAAATAAGACTTTAGTTCTTTTAAATAAAACCTCAGACTTATTTCATTTGTTAGGAAAACTCCCATTGAAATGAACCTTTCTCTTGCTGAGATGTTGAGCAATGCCTTTCCTGCATTTTATGGCCTTAGAGATTTGCCTAAGGCACCAGGAAATGATGGGACTTGCCCAAGGTCACAAAGCCAGTGGAACCCAAGTCTTCCTGCCACAAAGGCCAGCTCCCATTTGCTACCTTACAGTGCCTTTCCTGTTAGTTTTTTTTTAGAGGGTGTGGGGAGGCAGGGCAATTGGGGTTAAGTGCCATGCGCAAGGTCACACAGCTAGTAAGTGTGTCAAGTGTCTGAGATCGGATTTGGACTCAGGTCCTCCTGACTCTAGGGCTGGTGGGCTACTCACTGTGCCACTCTCCCCACCTCAGCTTCTTTTTAACGATAACAGCTGGCAAAAAGCTCTTGATGGTCTACAAAATACATGTTTGGTACAAGAAACTTGTGAGGTAGGTGATGCAGATATTATTTTCCTTTTCTTTGCAGATTAACCTCAAAAGAGGTTAAGTAATTTACTCAGGGTCCCAGATAGGGTGGTGGGCTGGGATTTGAACTTTTCAGTCTCCCTGCACCAGATCTAGAGATCTCTTTCCATTAGGCTTGAGTGTTATGACAACAGCTGTCTTTTACACTTGAGGAGGGCTGATATGTGCCAGGGATTTGGGCAATCCTTAGTATTGTGGGGTAGAACCCCCATTCTGGGGGAAAGAGAGAGTTGAAAACAAAATCCAAGTGAATGGAAAGCAGAGGCTAAGATGAGTTAAGAGCCAGAGGTTCTCTGCATAATCAAACCTCAGAGCCCAGTGCTTGTGGGAGATCCCTCCCTTCTCCCCTTCCAGCAGCTGAGACAAGTTCTCCTGGACTTTAGGTCTGCCAAGGTCTTTCAGGCACCTTTAAAGTCACTGGTCATGGAGGTTTAGAAGTCCTGCACTCAATCTCTGTTTGAACAGATCTGACATTCCAAAAATTCTCCTTCCGACCTCCTGCCCCTGTCTTGCACCCAGTTACCACAACCTCTGTTTCAAGACTCATTGCTTTGATCCTTGGCAATATCCTGGTGGGGCACCTTCTTGTTCTCTGTCTTCCCCTTTCTAAGACAGCTAGGTGGTACCATGGAAGGATAGAGCACTGAGCTTGGAGTCAGACAGACCTGAGTTCAAATCCAGCCTCAGACACTTATTGACGCCTGGGAAAGTCACTTCACCTCTATTTGGCTTTATTTCCTCAGTTGTAAAATGAGAATCATAATACAGTGAGGCTCGAATGAAATAGTATTTGTAAAACAATAAGCATAGTATAAGTGTTTAATAAACGCTTTTTCACTTCTGTTCTTTTTCATCTCTTTCTCCTCGCTCCTCTCCTGATTCCTTCCTCCACATCCATTGTAATGTGAAAATTTTTTCTTCCTCCACTTACTCTCCTAAACTGGCAATAGCGTCACTCCCCTCTCTGGGCCTATGACCTGGGCCTAGTTCCCTAGACTTCAAGTCCTCAAGTGAGCAAGCATTTATTAAACGCCTACTGTGTGCCCAGGCACTGTGCTAAATGCTGGGAATGCCAAGAAAGGCAAAATCAGTCCTTGCCATCAGTAAGCTCACAGTCTAGTGGGGGAAACAACATGTAAACAACTCTGTACAAACCAAACAAATGCAGGATAAATTGGAGATAATCTCAGAGGGATGTTCTTCCCTGAGCCTGACTTTCTCCTTTAATTTTATTTTTTTTTTTGACGGATTAAGGCAAGGCAGTTGGGTTTAAGTGACTTGCCCAAGGTCACACAGCTAATAAGTGTGTCAAGTGTCTGAGGCCGGCTTTGAATCCATTTTATTTTTAGCAAATGATCTTCCGCCAAACTGACTTTGTCTTCTACTGACTCTGTGCCCTCTGGAATCAATAACAGACCTGAGATAATATAATCTGGGGCTAATAGAGCCAGCTGTCCATACCCGGATGCCTTCCCCTGTTCACAGATACTATCTCTACCTGCCTCTTTGCTCTCCTATTGGTGCACCTGCCTTCTCACCCCATGGCCAAGGGAGTAGTTTACTAGAACATAGACTCGTTTACAAAGTACCTTTACATACACACAATAAAAGAACATATTTGCCCACCCACAATAGCAGGAACTGGCATGATACCCTCTGTCCTGGGAGCTTTCTCTGATTCTGCCCAGGCTGAGGCAATCTCTTTCACTGAATCCGAATCATATTTTGTTACCTCTCTTATTCCAAAGTTTTTTCATGAACTGTAGGCACTGGCCTACATGTCTTATCTCTTCTACTTCGATTGTAAGCTCCATGGGATAGGGATGAGACATTCTTCTTTGTCTTCCTTGCCTTGCTTAGCTGTATGCACTCCATAAATTTATTTGTTTGATGAATTCATGAAATGGAAAAATCTTATATTGATGTTTGGAAGAAAGGTAGTTCCCCATTATCCATGGTAACAGATCCCTAAAACAGATAATGAAAAATTAAGAGTTAAACTCTTAATTAAAAGTATCTCTAATTGACAAGGCCTCTTTCCTTACCCTTGAAGCAAAATTACCTGCTGTCAACATAATCACAACTGTCAGCATGTGCCTTCTGAGGCTTCCACTAAATTATTGTGGTTTGCATGCCATTGCCTTCCTTACCATTACTGCCAGAAATAGTAGATCACAGACCAAAGATAATGTTGGAATAGAGAAAGGGTTCCAGGATCCATCTGCATAACTGGTTAGTGGATGAGCAAAAATGGCTCTCTGGCGTGGGAGTGAGCAAGTCTCATATGGATAACTGGGAATTGGCCTTACTACATAAGTTAAAATAATAACAATTATTACTAACTCTTCACCTCAGCCAATAGAGAGACCCCGCTTGTGGCCACCAATGTTTCAGAGAAAATGCCATCATCATATGAAATAGATACCCATGTGGTTATGCTGTAGAGAGATATACCTCTATGCCTCTTGTCTACCAGAAATCTCCTTTTTAAAGATAATATTGCAGCATGACATAGTTACCTATGGATAGTCTCTACAACTTGAATGTTAAAAATTCAGTTCTGTCATTAACATTTCCTTGTTGAATTTGTTCAGTAGTGCCTGATTCTTCATGACCCCATTTGGAGTTTTCTTGGCAGAGATACTGGATTGGTTTGCCATTTCCTTCTCCAGCTCATTTTACAGATGAGGAAACTGAGGCAAACAATCCCAGGGTCACACAGTAAGTGTTTGAGGCCAGATTTGAAATCAGGAGGATTAATCTTCCTGTCTTCAGGCTCTGCACTCTGTCCACTGTGTCACCTAGCTGCCCAAACATTTCTTTGGATGGTGGCTATTTTATTGTGAAGACAAGGAATTGCCACTAAAAATGTAGTGAAGACTCATTCTACGTTTTCTCTCTTCCTTTTTTTGGTGACATTTGAACTCTAAATCATAGCCAAAGGACATTAAGTGAAATTGTATCTCCTACGAAACACTTTGTCCCCCAAATGACTCATTTCCTGTATAGAAAAATTTGATTCAACTAAGATTAACTAACATTTAAGTACCTACTATGTATACAACACTATGCTAGACTCTAGAAAAGATTAAGACAAAAATGAAGTTGTGCATGACCTCAGAAGGCTTACATTTTACTTGAGGGAAACACCATGTAGACAGATGAGTAGAAATCAGGTAATTTGAGGTGGTAGTGAGCATAAAAATGGTGCAGGGAGTAGGGGTGGGGGAAGAACCAGGTTTGTACTTCTGTAGAAAATGGCAGGGAGGGTTGCCAAAAAGGGCCAGAGTCTCCCATTGCATCCTGGGCCATCTCCAGTCATCCTGGTGAATATCAGGCTACTGTACCCAGACAGCTCTGGAGGAGAAAGTGAGGCTGGTGACCTTACACAGCCCTCCCTCACTCAAATCAAAGTCAACTGCAAGTCATGTCATCATTTCCCTGATGCCATGGTCCTCTTCAAGAACGAAGGACAAACACAACCACCAACAACAGAAAATGGCTCGTGACTCAAGCCTTCAAGAAAGCTATGGATTTTTAAAAGACTGAGAGGAAAAAGGAGTGTATCCCAAGCTCTGTAAGGATAAAGAAGTAGGAAATGGAAAGTCAAATTTGGGATGTAGGTAGCAGTTTAGTTTGGCTGAAAGATAGACTATGTAAAGTGACATAGTATGAAATGTCTAGAGAGGTAGATGGGACTCAGACTGTAGAAGACTTTAAACGTCAGGAAAGGAGATTGTAATTTATCCTGGAGGAAGAAATAGGAAGTCACCAAAATTCCATCGTCAAGCATTTATTACAGATTTTTGCTAGTGGGAGTGACATGATCAGACTTGTGCCTTGAGGGGAAAGAAGGAAGAGGAAGAGAAGGAAAATGATGATAATGATGAAGAAGAAGTAGTAGTAGTACTGGTAGTAGTAGTAGTACTTGTTGTAGTTGTAGTATTTATATAGTAACTACTATGTGCCAGGCCCTGTGCTAAGCACTTTACAGATATCATCTCATTTGATCCTCACACGACCCTGGAAGGTAGGTGCTATTATTAGTCCCATTTCATATAGAAGAAAACTGACAGTTATGAGGAAGATACTTTGTATTACTTTGTTCGTACTTTTTACTTATTTGTGCACATGTTATTTTCACCCAGTAGAATGTAAGTTTCCTGAGGTCACAGACTTTGATTTTTATCTCTGTATCCCTTGTACCTACCTAGCACAGGGCCTTGTATGCAGTAGGGTAGTGGGACCTTAATAGATGTTTGTTCAATTGAATTGCATGAAGAGTTGTCATTCTTATTTTGGGGTCACAGATGGCAGCCATTTCCTGTTCTTAATAATTAGCATTACTTTTTTTCATTTACCTCTGATTGCCTTATGTGTGTGTGGATGCAAGACATCTAAAACCTAGGCTCTTTCTAAGAAGGGTAAGAGTTTGTCTTTGGACCAAGCAATGCCATCTTACCTAAATTCCTACTTGACAGTTGTTCTGAAATATATCTCAATCAGTATGATTACTATTCTGTTAATTCACAATATACTGCTACTCACACATCCTAGGCTTAAATACGTTACGAGTTGCTGCCTTTTCTGCTACATCTTTACTCAGTTCAACAAACATAAGATGAGAGGAGACAGGTTTAAAAGATGGCCCCTTGGTTTGTGAAAGATGTAAACTACTGTACAAATTGTTCCTCTATAATATATATATATATATATATATACATACATATATATATATATATATATATATATATAACACATATATATGTATTTAGAAAATTAGTTGGCAAAAGAGCATCAGTAGGGGGCGGAGCCAAGATGGCGACTGGAAAGCAGTAACTGGCGTGAGCTCCCCACCAAGTCCCTCCAAAAACCTATGAAAAAATGGCTCTGAACCAATTCTAGAACTGCAGAACCCACAAAGTGGCAGAGGGAAGCAGGGCTCCAGCCCAGGTCAGCCTGGATGGTCTCGGGGTAAGGTCTGTCCCGAACAGAACTCCCAGCCCCCAGCCGAGGGGAGCGGAGCT
>JAQQSZ010000450.1:0-17830 GCA_028646595.1 Phalanger gymnotis | reverse complement strand
GATGGAGAGATGGGGGGAGAGAGGGAGGGGGAAAGAGAGAGAAAAGAAGGAAGGAAGAGACAGAAAGAGACAAAGACAGAGACATAGAAAGGAGAGAGATGGAGAGATGGGGGGAGAGGGAGAGAGAGGGAGGGAGAAAGAGAGAGACACAGAGAGAGACAGAGAAAGAGAAAGGAAGGAAGGAAGAGACAAATAGAGACAAAGACAGAGACATAAAAAGGAGAGAGATGGAGAGATGGGAGATAGAGGGAGGGGGATAGGGAGAGAGAGAGAAAGGGAGAAAGAGAGAAAGAAAGGGAGGGAGAAAGAGAGAGAGAGAGTGTGTGTGTGTGAGAGAGAGAAAGAGACACAGAAACACAGAGAGAAAGCTCAGAGGCCATCCAGTCCAATCCCTTCATTTTATAAACGAGGAAACTGAGGCCCAGGGAGGTGAGGTGATGCCCAAAGTCACAGAGGTTGAAAATGACAGAACTGGGACCCAAACTCAGGCCTTCTCCACTCCAGCTCCCAGCTTCCAGCCAGCCATACTCCCCTGCTGTACCGCACTCTCCCCATCCACCATATACAGCTGTGTTTCCAGCACAAGCAAACAAAAACCAAAAAATTGCAGAGAAAAATTGAACCCACAAGATAGTTTCTCAGCAAGAAATTAACATATGCTGCATAAGCAAAAAAAGCCCATATTTTAAATTAAACCTTTATTAAATATTGAGATCAGTGAGTTCCCGTCAATATTACACGTGTCCTGAAATATCGTAATCATGCATATTTCATTAACTACATAGCCATATCTTTCTAATAACATTCACAATTTGTCGTCCCCCCCCCATGCTTGGCAGAAAGGCACTTGAAGCCAGTAGAGGAAGAAGGGGTGGAGGGATAGAATAAGGGATGTGAGTTTTCCTTCCTGCTACCATTGGAGACTTTCAAGTATGAAGATGCGGAAATGAAAACAATATGTTTGTTCAAAGAGTGCGCTCAATAGGGAAAAATTTAGTGGCAATCTCGGAGCACTGCAAGCAAAAGGGAATGGTGTGCTGTTGATCACAGCTAATTATCAATCAATCAGCATTTATTAAGTGCTTACTATATGCCAGGCACTGGGGATGCAAGAACAAAGAAAGAAAGAATCCCTCCTCACAAAGGGGCTTACAATGGGGGAGACAAATATGTTAACACACATACACAGCACAAATATAAAAGGGAGAAATATGAAGATTTGCAAAATGATTCAATCCAGCTGCCCGACAGCAGTGTGGGAGGGAGAGCACTACCGATTGAAGGGGATCAGGAAAGGCTTTATGCAGAAGATGGTGCTTAAGCTATAGGATTTTATGAATCATACAGGCTTTTGATTGGTTCTATTCGCTCGGATTTTCCCCAGATTTCCTTGGCTTCCTTTCCACTAACCTTTCTCCTGCAAGTACCTGTGATCCAGCAGCTTATTCAAGGCTCCCGGCTACCTGCCCCACCACACAGGGCACCCGGGGCAGATTGGACTCCTCCCTCACTCCTTCTGTTTGGTTGGTTAATGTCTGTCACCGGCTTTTCAAGCCATCTTCTTGGGTTTGACCAACTTCAAATGGGCAGCATTAAGTCCTTGGGGTGACCATGCCGTCTGGAAGTCATGAGTATTTGAAATAACTGGAATGCAAAAGGCCGCTGAATCTGGCATCAGAGGGCCAGAGTTTAAATCCTGACAGTGTTACTTATTCCTTGTGTGACCTTGGTTAGTCAAGTCATTTCTTCTCCCTTGGCCTCAGTTTCCCCATTGGCAAAACCTAAAGGGTTGGGCTAAGAAGTCTTTTTCAGCTCTAAATTTCAGGAATCTCATCCCTGGGAGGAAAGTACACTTTGAATTTGTGTTTGTTTTAACCAAATCTCTTCCTATCCTCCACCCCTCAATCTGCACATGTGTAACCTTATTTCTTTTAATAAGGTCATTCAGAGTAGCTGTTATATAATCCAGTGTTCAATGAAAACCCCAGGTGTTTCAAACACAAACCTCACGGCCCACCACCCCGTAGACTCTGCGCATCATCATTAGTGATACCTTCCACATTCCAGGGGGTGAGTGGCACAGTGCCCCAGCGATCTGGAAAATCCGCGTCAAATGTTTTGGCCCTCCCTTCATACCAGAGAAGAAGTCTGAATTATTACGGTATTAAAAGTTAAAATATGCTGATATTACATGATACCGTACATATATTTTATGCATTTCTGAGTTTCTAAACTTTTTCTGTGTCATCTGCAGCTTCTGCAAAGCTCCCCCAAAATTCCCATTTAATTTCTTACACTGATGGGCGATATATCGAAACTGTGATGGGGAAAGTCGCGGTGTAGAAGCGATAGCTATACATTATTTCTTCACTTAATTCTCTACCCAAGTGGCTCCCCTCAAAGGAGGACCCTGCCTGGTGGGGAAAAGCTCCACATTCTGAGAGCAGAGGAGCCACAGGGGCAGGGACCTCTAGCTGCCCCCTCAACAACCAGGGAATGCTGAAATTGAAGGGGATACTGCCGATCATCTAACCTGCCACTCCACAATGTATGGATGAGGAGACTGACCCCCAGAAAGAGTCGTAGAACACCAGAATGGCAGAGCCAAGAGAGACCCCAGAGACCAGGGCCAACCTTCTCATTTTACAGATAAGAATCTCAAAGCCAGAGAGGTTAAGCAATTTGCCCAGAATCACACAGGTAGTAAGTAGCTGAGCCAGGATTCAAAGCCAGGTACTTAGACCACAGAGCCAATATTCATCTACTAGATTGTATTGTATTCTCACTCTTTAATTGTCTCTGTCCTCTGGCCTCTCTGATTGATTGCCTTATTTCTATTCACTCTCTTTTCTCTTCTCGATAATCAGAATTTACTAAGCACTGAAGTTGTAACTAGCCTGAAGCAACCAGGGCTTTGCCTCACGCACTGACAGCTGGGTTGGGAACAGGTGGGCGTTTCTTTCATGCAGGGACTGCCATAGCAATATTCCACCAACTCTCACTTCTACAGTGAACAACCACTCTTGAGTTAACCACCAGCGGGTAACATCATCATGACACCCTTCTCCTGGAGTCTCTCTCCCTCACCCAATCCCTATGGTTTTGTGGCTCAGACTCTCTGAGGGTAGGCCATGTCCCTCTCTATGGTCAAATTGTCTTCTCTCCACCAAAACCTCCTTCTGGCCACCTGACTTTGCCCCTGGGAGAATAATCCCTAGTTATGACTACAGAATTCTATAATATAGCCAGCATCATGCCAGGTGACAGAACTAAGGTCCAGAAGGGGACATTTCTAGCCCAGGGTTACATTACTTTCCAGTAGCAATGGTTGTAAATCAGTGCCAGAGTCGGGATTAGAACCCAGACTCAGGGCTCTTCCCACTACACCAGGCTCAGGGCAGGTGGTATAGAGGTCAATGTTCCAGGTAGTACTTCTCAAAATATCTTCAAGATCCCCCTGAAGGAATGGGGCCATTTTCCAGATGGCACACATTCAGGCCCATAGCATGGCTTTACCATATTGGTATTATCAGGAGAGTGAACAATGAAGTCAATGTCTGTCCCTCCCCGTACTCTGTCCATCCATCATGGGCAGAAATCCAGGGAAATGGCCCAAGTTTGAGGCCAGGAATAATTGGAACACAAACTCAGTCTCCTGACTCCTCATCCTGCATTCTTTCCTCTGTCATAATGTCTCCCTAGCCCACTATACACAAGCAGATGACAGGGCTCAAACACAAAGCAGAGAAAAGCCAAGGCAGAGAGAGGAGAGTTACTGCCCTAATGGTAAAGGTTGGCCCCTGGTTGTTCAATGAACAAATCTACCTGGTTAGACTAGATCCTGGGCTTTGCGATGGGATGCTTTCTACTTAACTCTCTTGCTTCTATTTGGGGATAACAAAGTGGGTCTGCTCCCAAATGGGTGGTTGAGCATGAACAAAGGAACAGATGACCATAAATCTAGAACTGGAAGGTACGTTAGAAATCATCTAGTCCAAATCCTTAATTTTACAGACAAGGAAACTGAGGCCTACAGAGGAGACAGTGCAGGATCATATGTAATCTTAGGCATTTCATTTTAGGCATTTAAAAACATTATTCTGAGAAGGGGTCCATAGGTTTCATCCAATGGCAAAAGGGGTCCATGGCACATAAAAGGTTAAGAACTCTTGGCTCATCACAATGCCTGGCATACACTAAGTGTTTAATAACTGCTTGTTGTTGACTAACTAAGCACAGACAGGCTTATCATGAGGTTGAACACAAAGGATGAATTTTTCTGGCTATAGTAACTCACAAGGACCATCCTTTAAGGTGTGTATGTGTTGGGGGCAGGGAGAGGAGGGTGTCTTTGCAGTAGAGGAAATCCCTAGTCCTCGATGTATACAATCGATTGGTCAATCCGCAAGCATTTATTAATCACCTACTGTGTTTCAGATGCTGTGGAAACCATCCCTACCTTCAAGGAGTTCATGATTGGGCATATTAATGAAGCCGCTGAAACTCGTTCAATTTAGCAAGGATTTCTGAAGCGCCTTCTATGCACCAGGCACTGGGCTAGGTGCTAGGGATTCAAAGACAAAAGTTAAGCAGTCCCTGCCCTCACAGAGCTTCTGTTCTATCAGAAGAGGAAATATGTGATTATATGAGTAACAATAATAATAATCCTTGTTAATAAGTAGAGGAAACTAACAACCTAGACAAAACTCATAGCAAGCTGGGCTTATTAGCCAAAACAGTTCTTCTAGCACTTGGGCCTCAGTGTCCTGTTCAGAGAAATGGCCTCAAAGAATCCCACTCAGTGCAGGGATACGCTTTCAACTGGCACATGTAAGATTCTTTGTTCTGTCCCATATAAAGAAAAAAGCCACCCCCCCAAAAAAAAAGCCCAGAAATGAATTTCGTGCTAGACTAGAACCCACCCCAAGCAGGGCAAAGAGGCATCCTTAGATAGCTCTATGTTGCTAAGTGAGTAGAGAGGAAAACAGATGGACAGGCTTTTACCATGGGGGAAGAGGGAATGCTGAGAGATAGACACAGACAGAGACAGACAGAGGCAGAGACAGACAGAGGACATTTTCACATGGCCTCCAACATGAAATTTCATTTGGGTCCTGGGAAGGCAAAGAGCCATTTGGAGGACGAAAAACATGAATTTGATTGTGGGCCCCACTGCATGCTCACTGATTGATAGCAGCCATTACAGTTCGGCCAGACAGATAAGCCAAAATTCTGCAGTGTGTCACAGTCTTTGGGATGACAGAGTAGGTTCAAAGCATGCCCAGTCTCTCAAACATTGCCCGTTCACATGTTTACATACTGCCTGCCCACTCCCAGCTGCCCAGTGCCTAGTCCTCTGCCTGTGCTGGAACCACCAGCCCAACCTCTCATGCTAAGGATCATTTTACCCCTGCCAGCTCTTATTTGGCTGCCCCACAAAGAGAGGAAAGCCAGGACTGAGGACAGACTTCCTGCTCCAAGAACAAAAGTTGGCCCCATGTTGTTCGCTGAACAAACTCATCCTCCCAAACTAGATCCTCAGCTTCATGGTGTTCCTGCTTCCATTTGGGGAAAATAAAATGAGTCTTCCCCATCAAAGGTTGTTGAGTATCTACAAAGGAACTGATGGTCCTAGGTCTCGAACTGGAAAAGAACCTCAGAAACCATCTAGCCCAATTTTACAGAGAAGGAAACTGAGGCATGGAGAGGTTAAAAGATTTGCATAGAGCAAGGATTAAACCCGGGTCTGATAACTGGGAGACATTGTATAAGACAAAGAAGGCAGATCCAAAGAAGAAGGAGCAGGAGAAACTCACTGGTGTTGTGAGGACAACCCTAAAATGTTTGCTCACATCTTGGACTGTGGAGATGACATCAAAAGTCTGAGACAACTCTAAAGATGGGCTCTGCTCTGACTTGAGAAACCAGTGAATTGAGTGGCTCTGTCATGGAGTCACAAGGGGTGACAGGAAGTTAGAGAGAGAAGGAGAGTGAGAGAAGGTGCCAACCAGGGGTGGCCTGAAGTTAGTTCAATCAGCCTATTGTTAAAATGTCAGTGTAAGCATTTATCCCTCAGAAATTGGCAAATGCTACAAATCAAGGCTTGATTTATTGGCAATGGTGGGGGGGCAATTTCTAAATGTCTAAACTTAAGAAATCAAGAGAAAATGTTCCTATGCAGATAAAACTTAAAAGTGAATTATAGCTACATCCTCCCCCCCATGGAGAGTTGATTGTTAAACATTTACCAGCACATCTCTGAAAACAAGCCATCCCTTGCTTTCAGCAGAAGGGGACAGAGGACCAAGACAAGACCTGGTAGAAGGGGGGAAGGGGATCTCTGCCAGGGAGCCAACATTCATGTGACTCTAAATGACTTTGGAGATGCACATACATCTTTGGGACTAATAATTGTTCATGCTAGGATTCTCTGCTTGACTTTTCTCCTTCTTATAGTAAAATTCCCTTTAATAACATTTTGGGCTATATGATTACAAGAAGGGAGGGAGTCTCAGCATGCTGGGTGAGGGGTGTTGAGGGTAGGGGTAGGGAAGCATGCATACATTTTCCCAGGAGAGGGTTATGAGCCATAAACGAGAGAAAATGCCCCTCAAATGGACTTGGGGTATATTACTGTATCATAGGAAATGATAAAAGGGACAGTTTCAGAGAAACCTGGGAGGATCCATATAACCAGAGTTAATTGAGTAGAATCAGGAGAACATTTTGTACAATAAACCTGTAAAGACAAACAATTTCAAAAGACTTACAATCTCTGATCAATGCAGTGACCAACCAGAATTCCAGAGGACCAATGACGAAGCATGCTACCTACTTCCTGGAAGAGATGTGATGGACTCAAGATGAGGAACAAAGACATGGCCAGTGTGTAGACTTGTTTTCTATGACTATTAATAATTAGTTATGAAGGAGGGAGGTTTACGGATGGGGAAGAAAAGAATGGGAGGTAGTATAGAAGAAGAGATAGACAGACAGATAGATAGATAGATAGATAGATAGATAGATAGATAGATAGGTAGGTGGATGGATGGATGAATGGACAGACATAGACAGACAGACAGACATACAGAAATACAGACAGACAGACAGACAGATAGATAGATAGATAGATAGACAGACAGACAAATGGATGGATGGATAGATAGATAGATAGATAGATAGATAGATAGATAGATAGATAGATAGATAGATGGATGGATGGATGGACGGACGAATGGATGGATGGATGGGTGGATAGGTGGGTGGGTGGATGGATGGATGGATGAATGGACAGATAGACAGATAGACAGACAGACAGACAGACAGATAGATAGATAGGTAGATAGACAAATGAATGGATGGATAGATGGATAGATAGATAGACAGATAGAGATATCAGATAGCATTAGCAAAAAAGGAAGAAAAGATTGTTAATGAAACATTTTAACAATATATGAATTTTTTTAAAATATACAAATGAAAGTAGACAGAAATTCAAAAGGCCCACAAACAAGCAGGGCGGTCATGAAAGTACTGTGTTAAACGTTACATATACTTTAAAAACAAGCTGTACATCACAGAGATTCACAGCATCATAGTCAGTCCTCCTTATTGGTTCTTTATATAAAGAAATGTTTGTTTTAAGTGATGTTTGTTAAATTCATATTAATAAAAAATAAAATTTTAAATATATGAACAGAGACGTAGTCCCTTCTTATCATAGAGGTCTCCAATACAAGAGCTTACAGGTGCTTCTCCCACCTCAGAATTGTAGATTCTGTGCCCCACCTGGATCCAGTAGAATCTACTATACCACTATAGAACTATACACCTTAGTTTCCTCATCTGTAAAATGAGAATAATATCTACAATATCACAGGATTGTTGTGAAGCTCAAACAAAACATATCTATAAACTTTGCAAATTTTAAAGTGTTACAAAAATGCCAGATATTGTTATCTAGTCCAATTCCCTCATTTTACAGACTGATGGTCTAAGTCAGGAAATTACTTGCTCAAGATCCATGTTCAAATCTTCCCTCTGACATTTCCTACCTATGTGACTCAATCTCCCTAAATGTCAGTTGCCTCTCCTGTAAACGAAGGGTTGGGCGCAGATGGCCTCTGAGGTTCCTTCCAGTTCTAGATCTTAGGACCCTACAATGTCCTTCTTAGAGATCAAAGGACCATGAATGTGAATGACTGGAACCGTGGCATCGAATCTTGGACTCATTCCAATGGATCAAGTCCAACCCCCTTTTTATGTATGAGAAAATAGATTCACAGAGGGATAAAGTCACTCGCCCGCGGTCAAAAAGGGAACGAGCAGCGGAGCCGGGATTCAAACTCACGTCCTCTGTCTCCACATCCAGGGTCCACTCTGCTGCACCATGCTCATATTTGTTGTTATTTGGTCATTTTCAGTCAAGATCCCATTTGGAGGTTTTCTTGGCAAAGATACTGGAGTGGTTTGCATTTTCCTTCTCCAGCTCATTTCACAGATGAGAAAACTGAGGCAAACAGGGTGAAATGACTTGCCCAGGGTCACACAGCCAGTAAGTTTCTGAGGTCACATTTGAACTCAGGTCTTCCCAACTCCAGGTCCAGTGCTCTATCTACTGCACCACCCCTAGCTTTCCACACATACTCATTGAATGAACATTCAAAATAAATCCAGGCTTTTGGGGGATATAAGAGAAGCTGAAGAATATAGAATGTTGGCACATAAAAGAACATAAAATTTTAGAGCTTAAAATATAGAACAATGTCCAAAGTAGAAGGGACTTTGGAATGCAGAACACTATGTATCAGAGATGTGAAGGACCTTAGAACATAAAGCATATAAAGTCACAGATAGAAGGAAGGCTGGATACTGTCGAATCCAACCTTCTCTTAATACAAAAAATAAAACAGAAGCCCAAGAAGGGGGAATCAGTTGTCCAAAATTCCATAGCTAGGCAATAAGAGAGATTTGGACTAGAAGCCAAATCTCCTTACTATACCCTTTAAATATAGCTACAACAAAACAACAGTCATCTTTCTACTTAAATGTAACCTCTGACCTTTCATCATCCGGCCCGGCAAGGGCCCTTCCCCAAGGCGAGTTCAATAACGTGACTGGAATTGATTTGACTTTTATGAAATTGATCATGACTGTTGTATTTCTCACAGCTCCAGAAATTGATTTATATTCTGGGGGTGGGGAGAGTGTCAGACTACAGAAAGCAGTAATTAGTCTGAATTAAAATCACTCAAACTGTGAGAAGAAAAAAATCCCGTCAAGGTTTCAGGAGCATTTCTGTCCAAGCTGGTGCGAAGCTTACCAGCAACTCTGAGTTTAAATTAAGCCCTGATGAGGCCCAGGGGACATTTTGCTATCGATAGATTGAAACTCTTGTATTTGGAATCTAGTTTTAATGAGGCAACTGTGGGATACATGTTAAATTTTCCATCTTAGCATTCCCAGGGTACATTTTGCCAAGTGTTTTTAGAGTGGGTTTTTCCCCCATTTTCCTCATATTGATTAAGATTCATCCATTATCCCCTTTGTGCTCTACAATAATGAGATGAAGAAAGGAGAAAGTATAAAATTAAAGTGCAAATAAAATGTTATTTCTTAGAACCTAGAGACTATAGGCTTTTTGAAGGACTATTTTGGGAAAGGCTTTACTTTTCTCAAAAATGGGATTTCCTACACTAAAATGAAGCCTAATCTTGTTCCATTGTAATAACTGATTCTGGCCCTAAAGAAGAAATAAAGAAATATTTTTTTAATCTTTTCCTTGGAGAGGTGGAGACTATAGCTGTAGAATGTTACATGCACTATCAGATGTGGTTCTTGTGTTGGTTGGTTTTGCTTACCTGTTTTTCCTTGTTCACAGAGGATGGCTTTGGTGACGAGACACATATCCAGAAATGAAACTGATATAAAAATAAAAAAGGAACCAAGCAATTAACACTTTAATTTATAAGAAGAAGAATAAAGAAAATGGCCTTCCTAGCAGCACTGAGTAGTAGGAAAAGCACTGCACTCAGACTCAGAAGACTTGGGTTCAAATCTCAGTATTAAACTTATTGTCATGTACCTTCTCTAAGCCTGTTTCCTCATCTGGAAAATGGTGATAGTAGTAGGAATACTGTTTGTTCTGTAAAACTTGGATTCAGTCCCAAGGCTGCACCCAAGGATCTAGAAGGCCACAAGTGGCCTCAGGGCCATAGGTTCCCCACCCCTGAGCTAGTCCAACTCAACCTTATCATTTCCCAGATGAGGAAGTTGAGACCAGAAGTAGGAAAAGGATACATCCAGAGTCACACAGCCAATAAACAGCAGAGCTGGAATTTGAAGCCTGCTCCTCAGACACCAGACCCAACGTTCCTCCCACTCTACCACGCAGGGTTTGGAGTCAGAGGATATGGGTTAGAATCCTTCATCCGTTATTTACTACCTCTATGACTTTGGATTTCAGTTTCATTATAGGTAAAATGAAGGTAAAATGAAGGAATTCGATTCATTTGGATCTCAAGGCGCCTCTACAGTCTCTTCTTACTTGAAGTCTCTGGTCCCATGATCCCCCACTGGGCTAGATATGCCATGGCACCAAGTTGTGCTGCTCATTACCTGGAACTTAGAGATCATATTGTCTAAGGATATTAATTTTCATCAATATCAGATGAAGTCATGAATATGAAACTACTTTATAAGCATAAAGCAAGATATAAATTCAAGTTAGTATGCTTTATCAGGGTACCATCTCCTCTGAAAATGCTACCGGCTACCAGACTAAAGGGAGAAGTCAATAGCTGTTGTATGAATGAATGGTTTTATCAAGTCAAATAATAAAGGTGAAGTACTTTGTATGCATTAAAGTGCTATAAAAATCTTCAGAACTATTATGCATTGGGAAAAAAGTCACAGAGTCTAGAGTTAAAAGATCTGGGTTGTGACAGGTGCCCCCTCAGGAAAACGAAGGGGTTGGACTAGGGTGCCTCAGAAGTCCCTTCTCGTTCTAGACCGAGGAGCCTCTGGTCTCCATTGTAGAGATAAGAGAATTGCAGCTGTAGAGCTGAAGGGGCCCATAATTAAGCAACACAGAGGTAGAGAGAGGCAGAGAGGGAAAGCTACTCAGTAGGAAGGAGAGGGACAGAGACAAAGGGAAGGAACCTGACGATGGAGGATGGAGAAGAAGAAAGATGGAACACATCACAGGGGAAGGAAGGGATATCGAGGAAAGAGAGGAAATGGGTAGAGAGAAAGAGAAGGAAGCAGTGGGAATGGAGGGGGGCAGACGGAAGAGACCACTGGATTGGGAGAGAAGGAAGAAAACAATGCAGAGAAAAATAAAAGGAGAGGACCACAAGGGATTGGGAAGGGAATTAAGAAGAGACAGAGGGAAGGAATGACTAAGGTGGGAAGAGAGGAAGAGAAACAAAGGGAAGGAGCTACTAGAGAGAAAGAAAGAAAAAATGAAAAAGCATTTATTAAGCACTTACTGTGTGATGAGCACTATGCTAAGTGCTGAGAATACAAACACAAAAACAGAAACAGTGCCTGGTGTCAAGGATCTTACAGTGTCATAGAGAGAAACAAAATCTATAGGGCAGCCAGAGCACTTGGGAGCAAAATTCTAGCATCAGTGAGGGGACTGGGTTGTTGTTCAGTCACATCTGACTCTTGGTGACCCCATTTGGAGTTTTCTTGGCAAATATACTGGAGTGCTTTGCCATTTCCTTCTCCAGCTCATTTTACAGATGAGGAAACTGAGACAAACAGGGTGAAGTGACTTACCCACGATCACACAACTAGTAAGTGTCTTAGGCCAGATCTGAACTCAGGTCTTCTTGACTCCAGGCCCTGCACTCTATCCACTGTGCAGCCCTTAGTGAGGGGGATGTTGGGAAGTAGAATGACATATCCCTTTCAAGAATGATGGCATAGTTGATTTACTCAGGGTTCAAGACCTGAAGAGAATGAAAAGAAGGTATTAGTGGTAATTTTGCTGGTAACGCTGGCTGGAAAAGGGCCAAGCAGTAGGGAGTGAAGGGAAGTACCGGTGGGGTCTGCCCAAAATAGCCAGCCACATGAGGCACTGACCAATCAGTACAGCACAGTCCCAGAGCAAAAGTTCTGGAGAAAAAAGGGTGAACAAAGGGAAGATACTACTGGGGAGAGAGGAGAGGGAGAGAGACAGAGGGAAGGGACCACTGGGGTAGGAGTGTAAAGAGAGAAAAATTGAATGGATCCCTAGGGATGGGAGAGATTTTGGAAGGAGGAGACAGGTTCTCGATCTTGAGAGGTTGCTACAGCACCATCAGTATACCAAATTTATTTCCTCTCTAGAGCCTTCTTCCAAAAAAGCCTATGCAAACTGCTGGGTACTGGTGATGTTTCCAATGGGAATGCTGTGACGCAGATTGATTCCAGATTGAAATAGCTCTACTCAGAGACATTCTCCCCTCATCGAGGCTCCAGTCTGTGAGAGAAGGCACTGATAAACTGCCCCCTCTCTGGTGTCTAAGCAGGAAGTCCCTTCTCCCTCCCTATCGTACAAAAATTCACAGCTGTCATATTTGCATTGTCTATGCCGATATACTCCTCTTCCCATCGAGTGTTCTGCTCTCCATTCATCCTTCCCCTTTCTGTTCTAAGCCTGATACATAAAACCAATTTAGTGGACAAGCCTTGGCTGTGTGATTATGGGGAGAAGGGGTGGGGGTGGGGGTGCCACTGGAGGTGGAGAGGAGTGGAAGTCTAGGGAAAAAAGCCATTGATGCATTAGGTGCCCCATGCAGAATCTGACCTCACTGGAGGCTATGGCAGTTGAACAATGGACTTCCCCCTGAAACTTACTAACTCCATGATGCTGCCGCGACTGCATTCTAAGGCAGTCCAAGGTTATAACTGCGTGAAATAAAACCCAAAGAGAGTGATTTATAATCTGAACCTGAATTCCCCTAGCTGCCTTAAGAAGACCGATAGCCAAAGAGAAGAGTCGTCCTTCCTCTGCTTTCTCTTTCTACTAATTTTATTTTTTTTAGCCTTGGAATCTGAGTGGTGATTTTGAATTTGAACTGGGTCACCGAATCATACCCCTTGTTTTAATTCCAGGAAACAGGATTGTTTGGCGACTTTAGATTAGTTAAATTGCAATTCTTTTTTTCCCTGCAAGATGGTTTGTGAATCACGTTTGATTGTTTCTTGTTTTCACATGTTATATTTTGGTTATTGTGTTTTTTTCTGTTCCCACAGTGTTCTCCTCTATCTAGTGAATAAATTTTTCAATATTCTTTTCTGACTTTTTTTGAGGCCAAGTAATTTTGTTTCATTTCTTGGTCATATGCTGGAATTGTTTTCCCAGAAAATATTCCAAGAAAGACCTATTATTCTCAATTTTTTCTTGTTATTTCATTAGATGCATCTATAAACTTTTCCAGACCAGCCTGGTCTTTGATACTCTATCTGCTACTAACCTAACCTGAAATTATTGTTACGTGATATGCCTATTGGTGAATTTTATTGATGCTCTATGTGCTTATAAGCAAGCTTCGAATGCTTTATGAGGGCATAACACTTCCTAGATGTTAGCATAGTTCATATTTCGAATTCACATCTGTTGTTTTCATATTGCTTTGCATAGGGGTTTATTATTTATGAACTGCATAATAATTGAATAGAGCCTGGCTTGCGGTAATAGTGCACAACCTTATTGTTCAAATGAATACTTGGGATATTGATGGGGTTGTTACACATGGCACAATTTCATAAAAACATGGGAGTTTCGAAGCAGCGGATTGTATTGTCACATGCTGGGAGTGGGGAATCATGGAAGCCTCCCAATATTAAATGTAAACCCAGATTACAAGGGAAAAAGCTTTTTAAGACTATTCCGCAGGAATGTGAAGGGTTTGGGAAGATTATACAGTTAAAGTTACTAAAATGAAAGCTAGTGAAACAACTCTACAAGTCTTTGTGATATTACCTGAGTCATTTGAACACAAATGCCTCCCTGAGGAGTTGATAGTAGGAAGTTAGACCTGGGAGCTATATAGTGGGCCATCTTCTGAGGAGGAAAAGCTACTAAAAAACTGGTATTCATACTAAGCAAAAGAAGGCTTTACTACCAAGAAACTGAATGTCACAATAAAATTCTGAAATACCACTTCCTCTGAAACCATACCCCTTTCAGTAGACAGATACTGCAAGTTAAAGTTTGGCATCTTCTATTTTTTTTGTTTTGTTTTTATTTATTTATTTTGTTGCATTTTGAGCTCTGGTTGTCTCTCTCCCTCCCTCCCAGACATGTACAAGAGAGGGCCAACATTTGATGTAGAAACATATATGGTGGAACCATACAATACATACTTCTATACATCAGTTCTTTCTCTAGAGACAGCATCTTCCTTCATAGGTCCTTTGTAGTCAATTTTGATATTATATTACTGAGAATGGCTTAGTCATTCATAGTTACTCTTCAAAAAATGTTGCTATCACTATATACAATGTTCTCTTGGTTCTGCTCATTTCACTCTGCATTATTTCATGCAAATCTTCCCATGTTTTTCTAAAAGCTAACCTGCTCATCATTTCTTACAGCACAGTCATATTCCCTCAAAGTTTGACATCTTATTTAGACAGGAACCATGTTTCCTAGAACGGAGGAAGGCTAGAATTTCCAAGGCCTCACAAGCACTAAAGCAGTGGAATGAACTGAGGCTGATTAGTGGTGCCATCACAAAATTGATTCATATTAGGAAGTTTCATATGGAGAAGCGGAGTTTGAACTCAGTACACCTCTGAGCCGACAAAGAAATTGAAAGAAGCCTACCCGTCATCCGTGACTTCAGCTCAGAACCAGTTCACTACTCCACCAGACTGATTTGGGAGGATATTTTGAAAGGCTTTGTGTACAGGTGACTTGCAAAGAGTTCTGGGAAGAAGGCAGAAGATGAGAGAAAGAGAGCTTGAATGGAGATGCATTCTCCATGTGGAGGAGATGCAAGAAAGGCAACATCAGTACTTTAGACATGTTTCCTCCCCAGCACTTGTATCCAGAAAGACCATAAGTACTACTGATTAAAGAGGCGCTACCATGGGATGTGTGGCCACTGTGGTGTTGACTGAATGCACAGTGGGTAAGGCAGCGTCTCCTAAAAACATTCTCTCTAATCTGTGGCTCCAAGATGGAAGGAAGGGAGGGAAGGCACTGATTAACTGCTCCTCTCTCAAGTCTAAGCCAGGAACCCCTTTCTATTCCCTATAGTCAGCAATATGACCAGCTGTTGTATTTCCAACAGACGGAGATGATTGATTCCTCTTCCCGCTGAATGTTCTGCTCTGTCCCTTCCCCCCTTCTGTTCTGATCCATCTTCCCTGATATATAAGACCAATTTAGTGGCTAGCCTAGGCTAGGTGATTATTTGGGGAGCTCTGGAGGTGCATGGTATACATAAGAGAGATCTGTAGTTTCACTTTTCCTGTTCTACTATATTCAGAAATGCCCATTTTATTGGGTGGTTGTTAAGTTGCAAATGAAAATTTTTTTAACTCTCCCCTTGACCCAGTTTATTGAATCTTGGGTATATCTGAGGATGGCTTATGACTAGGGGGAGCGGGTGGTACAGAGAGAACAGGGAGGAGGTAGTATATCTCAAGCTGAAGGGAAAGTGGTAACAGGGAATCGAGGAAGCTGGTCCCCCATAAGCACCTGCCGTTCCACTCCTTTCTCAGTAATGGCTGCCAAGCGGATTACGCCACCACTTGAGCCATCTCTCTCCATGGCCAAAGCAAGAGCATTGGCAGTGAACTGAAGACACTGCTTTTCATTCATCCGCTCTTGATAGGAGGCGTCAACATAGCCATAGATGTAGCAGCTACCTGAACCCCCAATGGAAAAAGGCTGCCGAACCATCATACCTCCCATGGGTACTGAGTATGCCTGGCCCCCCTCATAGGGATCCTAGCCACGAGATCCTCTCGGTAACGATAACACACTTCCTTGAAGAAGTTAGCAGCTGTGTGGACCAGGGGAGGTTCATTCAGTTCAACGCTGTGGAAGCTGAGCTGGTAGGTGACCGCGTCCGCCACCCTGGGTGTCCGCCGCTGAGCCGGACCGGCAGCAGAAGATCGGGTCGTGGATAGAGGTCAGCTTGTCCGTGACTCGATTGGCGATGTACGACCCGGTGGTAGTCCTGGAGTCCGCTCCCAGGACCACGCCCCCATCAAATTGCACCGCCATGATGGTGGTCCTGGTGGAGACTCCCCGATTCCCCCAGTCCGGGGCGAGGTCCATAGGCTTATAGGTTGGGCCGGAGCACGCTCCACGAGCCGCCACTAGAGCCGAAGCCGTTATTCCGCACCGCAAATGAAAATATTTTTAAGAGATAATTTGGAAGAATGTAAAAAAGAGATAACTGGGGAGAGGCAGGCCCAAGATGGTAGAGTAGCAGGAAGAAATACATAAAATTCTCCAAACATATCTACAAAACACGCCATACTGAATCCTGATCAGAAAATCCAAGAAAAAGTCACAGCGAGCCATTCTTTCTGCCCAGATCAGCACAGAAAGACAGTCAGAGAGGTCTGTGGACAAGAGGGCAGGTGCTGGCCAGGAGTGTGTGGACATGGACCATTTCAGTACAGGGAGATAACAGTGCACCAGCACAAAAAGGGCTCCCAGATATAGCAAAGGGTCCTTAACTTGTGTGGAGTATAGAAAGTTCTGTCACTCACTACCCAGTTCTGGGTCCCAGATCTCAAGGTGGACAGAGGAGGGGATCTGGGTCCAGGAACGGCAGTCAGGCTGGGTGCAAGCCCTAGGCTGTGTATCAAGCAAGGCGCAAGTTCCAAACCAATCTCAGATGCCAAGAGTTGGGCAGGGTCTCCCCTGGAGTGGTAAGACAGAGGGGAAGTGATCGCTGGAGAGGGAGGAGAGGTGAGAGACAAATGTAAGAGACTATTGAGGATAGGGAGAGAGACAGGGAGAAGGGACCACTGCCAAGAGAGGATAGAGAGAAGCATAAGGATAAAGACATCGAAGATGGGGGAGAGACAAAGGAAGGGACCTCCGAGTATAGAGGGAGGAGATAAAGAGGAAAAAGACCATTAGGAATGGGCAAGGGGAGAGACAGAAGAGAACACTAGACATGCTGGAGAGGAAATACAAAAATAGGGAATGGAGAAGAAGGAAAAAGCCATTGGAAAACGACTGCTTGGGACAGGGAGAGATGAAGACAAAACTAACAGACTGCTGAGGATAGGGAAGGGTGAGAGAGAGAAAAAAGGAACCACTGGTAATAGAGGGGGCAGAGAGAGAGCGAGACAAAGAAAGTCATCACTTGAGAGGCAGAGGGAGAACATAGGAAAGAAATCACTGGAGTATATGGGAGAGGGAGAAGTATAGAGGGAATGGACCACTGGAGAGAGAAAAGAGTGAGAAACAAGGGCAAGGGACTACTGAGATGGTGGGGGAGAAACAGAGGGAAGTGACAGATTGGGAAAGTGGGAGAGGGAATGACACAGAGTCTAGACCACAGGGGATGCAGTGACATGGAGAAAGGGGTCCACTATGCTTGGGGGAGGGGGAGAAAAGAGAGGGAAGGAACCACTGAGGAGGAATGAGAGGGAGATACACAAAGGGAATAGACCACAGGGATGGGGGGAGGAGAAAAGAGGCAAGGGAACAGTGGGGATGGAAGGTGGATGGGGGGGGACAAAAGGAACAAACCACTGAGGATGGAGGGAGAGAGATAGAAAGAACAACTGGAGATTGGAGGGGGGGATGAAGAGAACAGAACACTCAAGAAGGGAGGAGAGATGGAAGGAAGGGATCACTGAG
>JAQQSZ010000449.1:0-17862 GCA_028646595.1 Phalanger gymnotis | reverse complement strand
ACTAGCTTCCACTTGCTCCAATCTAATTTTGAAGGTAGTATTTTCTTCAGCGGTCTTTTCGACCTCCTTTTCCATTTGGCTAATTCTGCCTTTCAAGGCATTCTTCTCCTCATTGGTATTTTGGAGCTCTTTTGCCATTTGAGTTAGTCTATTTTTTAAGGTGTTGTTTTCTTCAGTACCTAAAATGGTGTCTGGAAGGGCATTGCTCCAAACTCCCTGAAAACAAAGGCTGCTCTCTCCCCTCAGACGAGGGGCTTCCCCTGGGGAAGGGCCTGTGTCTCCATCAAGGCAACCAATAAAGAGACTCAGCTTGGTGGGGCAGGGTGAAGGGAAAATTACCAACCTTCTTGGCTCATTCATTTCTTTGAATTTACAGGGGTTGGAACCTTGTGTCAGATCCGACTCTGTACCTGTGATTTAGCAGCTGTCGTTTGTTTGCACGAAAGCAGGAAGAGTTACAATGCAAAGTATTGCAACCTCCCCAGGTCCCAGTGTACAGGGAAAATTCCTAAATGCTGAGAGCTTCTGTTCCCCTTCCTCAGCAAGAATTGACAAGAAGGAGCCTCAAATCTCCAATTCCAAAGACATCACCCCTCAATCCACAGATTTTCCCATTTCCTTTTCCGAACAGTATTGCTTTGACATCAGGATTCAGTTAGTCAACAAACCTTTATTAACAATTACTAGCCTCAGTTGCAGAGGGCTGATGATGAAACCCATCTCCCATCTCTCAGGAGAGAGTTGGAAAAGGAGAGATGTGGAAGCCGCACCTACAGTCCGATCCCGTTGGGACGTTTTGCTTGGTTTATTTTATTCTCCCTCTTTGTTATGGGGAGAGCGGTGGTTATTAGGAAGTGACAGTGACATGAAAAAAAAACTATCGATAAAATGTTGGATTTGTGGTTTAATTTTGTTTTGTTTTCATTAGTCCCATGTTGTTGGCATCAAGGAAATTTGCTCTGTATGGGTAAAATAGGATGGGGAAGAGAGAGAGGAAAGGAATGCAGAGGAAAGAAACATGGTTCTGCCCTCTCCTACCTGCAGACCCTGTTTCTCCACCTGGGTGCTATTCCTCTGAAAGGCTCAGAGACACAGAATCTTGGAGGTGAAAAATAGGTTCTGATAGTATAAGCCTGCCTAGAGAAGAAGCTTCCATCTCAGAACTACTTCTGCCTTCCTCATGGTAGGTATTGAATGAGCTTGTCAAATTACTGAATCTAATGACTGGGGTTTGGAGGGAAGCAGGCCAGAGACCCTTCCCCCAGCCCTGAGCCCTGCTTCCAGCTGGGCTCACTCACCTTCCCTCTGAGCTGTCGTTAGCACCTTGGGCTCCACACATCTCTAAGCTACCTACTAAAAGGGGGAACACCAGGGTAGTATCAGCTAGTATCACACACGTTTTTGAAAGCCAAGTCTTGTCAGCCAAACATTTGTGTAATGCATTCCAAATACAGTGATATCCCTGCTGAGGGAAACTACACCATCAGTCCTCTCTGGAACTTAGAGTTGGGAAAACCACCAGAAGTTTGGGGAGGTCAAGGGATTAGCAGCTGTCAAAGACAAGATTTGAATCCAGGCCTTCCTGGACTCCAGCTCCAGGCTGTATCCACTATGGCAGGATGTTATAGAATACAACATGAGCAGTTGGGGACTATCCATATCTAAGTCTATTTCACTTCCTTTCTTTCCTTTTCATACTTGATTCAGTTCAATAAACATTTATTAAATGCCTGCTCTGGGCCAATCACTCTGCTAGGCACTGTGGAAACAAAAACGAAAGAATCCTTGCCCTCGAGGAGTTTACACTCTAATAGTGGAAGACAAGACACAAAGCACAGATTATGCCACCATAAACATAGAGCTGGAAAAGGTCTCACACACAGGCCATCTAGTCTGATCTCCTAAGGAGGCAGCGCAGGGCAATGCAGTGAAAAGAACCCTGCCTCTGAAGTCTGAAGACCTGGGTTCCAGTCTCATCTCTGATACTAAACTAACTCCCTTTGTGGGTGAAGATGAATCACTGGTCCTCTCTGGACTTCAGGCTTCTCATCTGTAATATGAGAGTGTTGAGAGGGAACCTGTCAGTTCCCTCCAGCTCTAATTTTGTGAGCCTTCATTTTACATATGAGGAAACTGTGGGCTGAGAAGTGACAATGACTTGACTAAGGTGACACAGGTCATAGTTCTGTGGGCAGTGGAGAGAATGCGGGACTTGAAGTCAGGAAGCCTTGAGTTCAAATCTGGACTCACATACTTACTAGGTGTGTGACCCTAGGGAATTCACTTAATCTCTGTTTACCTCAGTTTCCAGGTCTGTAAAAAAATTGATAGCATTATCCCTCCCAGAGTTGTTGTAAGGATCATATAAGTAGGAGGAGGAGGGGAAAGAGGGCAAAGAGGAGTAGCAGTGGTGGTGGTGGTGGTAGTAGTAGTAGTAGTAGTAGTAGTAGTAGTAGTAATAGTGGCAGTGGTAGTAGTAGCAGTAATAGAAGGAGGAGAAAAAAGAGATAGTGGGTGGTGGTTGTGGTGGTGGTGGTAGTGGTGGTGGCAATAGCAGTGCTGGTGGTAGGAGTAGTAGTAATAGTATTAGTAGTGGCAGTAATATCAGTAGTAGAAAGTAAAGGAGGAGGAGGAAGAGACTCCAGGCATTTTTACTGACTGTTCTCCAAGGCTAGAATTCTCTCCCTGTTCATTTCTATCTCCTGTCTTTCCTCAGCTCCTGCTCAAGCACCTTTACTTGGAACTGTAAATCCATGCTCCCAGCCAACTACTTGATCTTTGAGTTTTCATCAGGGTATGACTGCTTATAGAGTAGAGAGTACTTTGTTCCAAGCTTAAGGGGATGCACTGTTGTTTTCAGAGGTATTTCTATACAGCCAGCTCTGCCACACCAGTGCTACTCATCCCTCAAGAACTGCCAACCTGGACCTGATTCAGATCTTAAGCAGGCTCTGCACTCCTGCTCTGATCCACCACTTAATTGCTCCCACCAGGTGGGCCTGGGACCAGAAGCAACTGCAGCTGTAGTTCTGTAGCTGCACCATCCCCGCTGCTGCCCCGGGGTGGTAGCTGAACTGCGAACTCCTTTCACTCTGTCCTTTGCAGCTTTTCCACTAACCTTCTGTTGTCTTTGGTGTTTGTGGGTTGAGAAGTCTGGTAACTGCCACAGCTTACTGATTCAGGGCACTATGGCCTGTTCTGCCCAGCTCCTAGTCTGATTGGTCCAGGCGCAGCCCACGCTGGGCTCTGCTCCACTCTGGGCTCTGCTCCACTCCGCTTCCAGCTCCATGTGCAATAGACCTTACCCTGAGACCATCCAGGCTGTCCTGGGCTGGAGCCCTGCTTCCCTCTGCTATTTCATGGGTTCTGCAGTTCTAGAATTTGTTCAGAGCCATTTTTTATCAGTGTTGGGAGGGTCCTGGGGAGAGCCCTAGGCAAGTCCCTGCTTTCCACGTGCCATATGGTTCTGCCAGACTTTGCTTTTCTAATCCCTGAAATATGCCTTTTTGAAATCACACCTTGTGGCAAAGAATTGGAAATCAAGGGGATGTCCATCAATTGGGGAATGGCTGAACAAGTTGTGGTACATGAATATAGTGGAATACTATTGTGCTATAAGAAATGAGGAACAGATGGACTTCATAATACCCTGGAAAGCCTTATATGAACTGATGCTGAGTGAGGGGAGCAGAACCAGGACAACATTGTACATAATTACAGACACATCGTATCTGAGATGACAAACTCTGATAGACTTGGCTCTTCTCAGCAATGCAAGGTTCTAAGACAGCTCCAAAAGACTCGAGATGGAAAAAGCTATCTACATCCAGAGAAAGAATTATGGAGTCTTAATGAAGATTGAAACAAACTATTTTCTCTCTTTTTGTTTCTTCTTTCTCATGGTTCATTCTGTTGGTTATAATTCTTCTTTACAACTTGAGTATTGTGAAAATATGTTTAATATGAAGGTATATGTGGAACTTATATTGGATTACATGCTGTCTTGGGTGGGGAGGGTGGAGGAAAAGGAGGAAGAGAAAATTTGGAACTCAAAAACTTGTGGAACTCAATGTTGTAAACTAAAAATAAATAAATTTAAAAGAAAAAATAGAAATCACACTCTGGACTAATCTTATTTAATAACAAAAATAATACACATTTATAGCTCTCTTTAAGGTCTGCAATTATAAGACTGTGGAGCAGATAATAAAAGAATTGTTATTCTCATTTTACAGATTGGGAAACTGAGGCTCAGAGAGGCTGAGTGATTTGCTTATGGTTACACAGGCAGTGCAGAAGTTGGATTCAAACCCAGTCTTTCTTCACTCAAAGGCAAGTGATTTCTCCACTATATTATTCTATGTTTGCACCTGAGATTAGAGACTTTACAGGCAAAGGGAACCTCAAGAGAACTTAATGCAGCACCTTGCCTAGAACCAAGTAAGATACAAATTATATATACATATATACATGCATATATATATACATATATATATATATACACACACACACATCTCTATGCATGTACGGGGAGGTGTGTACACATACACACAGAAGAGTTGTTGTTCAATCATTTCAGTTGTTCCAACTCTTCATGACCCCCTTTGGGGTTTTCTTGGCAAGGATATTGGAGTGATTTACCATTTCTTCCTCCAGCTCCTTTTACAGATGGGGAAACTGAGGCAAATAGGGTGAAGTGACTTACTCAGGGTCACATAGCTAGTAACTACCTGAGGCCAGATTTGAACTCAGGGAAAGGCATCTTTCTCACTCCAGGCTGGGCACTCTGCTATGCCACCAACTACCTCTTCTCCCTCTCTCTCTCTCTCTCTCTGTCTCAATAAAGATATAGATAGATCAATATTTATATATACACATATACATACATACATATAGATAGATATACATATAGACATATAATATACATCCAATTACTATATTACTATAGATTAACATTTATATTATGTATCATATCTATATCAATATTATATATTCCATTCTATCACATCTATAACTAGATCTATAGATCTATCTATAACTAGCTTTGTGACATTGGGCAAATCACTTACCTTCTCTAGCTTTTCTCATCTATAAAATGGGTACGTTGAACTAGATCAATGTTGTCAAACTCAAAGAGAAAGGGATCCCTGCAGCAGCCTATTGACATAGAAAACCAAAAGGAACAGTATCTGTGTTGTATTTTTATTTGTTTTGTTAAACATCTCTCAAATATATTGGAATACGGTTCTGGCCTCACCCTGAGTTTTGCCTGCCACTAGAAGGCCAGAGAATTTGACACCCTGGACCAGATGATCTCTCAGGTCCTACCTCATTCTAGTTCTGAGTCAAGAATCATATCATTCTACTTGGGCAATAGTCAAGCTTGTCCCATAAGAGCCATACAATTAATTGGGCCATAACTGGAAAGATTTTCACCTGAAGCAAAAATAGTTGAGTGAATTTGTGTGGTGGTGGGGGGGGGTGGTTAGCAAGAGAGCCAGTGGATGATATCAGAAGATGGCCTGACTACAGATTATCAGCAATGGAACTAATAAGAAGTGTAATTGCTTAATTGGAACAAGGGACGGAATGATAATGGGAGGCAAAAGCTATGCAGTACAGGGGGAAGCCCAGAGACTTCAGAGCTACACAGAGGCTAAAAGGCATAGCCACAGCAGCCAGCCAACTGCAAATGAAGAGTGCTGGGACCGTGAACTGAATATAATCATGAGTTGAAGTTCTGTCTGGCTTGGACCCATTTAAAGAGTGATCTGATATTCCCCTGCTAAATTGTGCTATTTCCCTCACTGTCATCATCACAGGGACCTGGTCAATTGATCCCCTCTCCACATCTTTCTGTCTCTTGCCTCATCACTACCTGGTCAACTGGCATCACTTAGCCTTGACAATATCCATCTCTCTTCAGAGAGATTGAGAAAAAGAAGCCAAATCTTGCATTGCTGATCTATGCTTTTATAATGGCTTTTGTCTCCAGATAAATATGAACTGACTTCCATTTCAAAAATGTATTTCCTATGAAACAAAGGACCATGCAGTGAAGAACAAAGTTAACAATCGCCCAAGACTTAACTACAAGCCTAGATTCACGCTTTCCTCTTTTCTCCCTTCTTCCTCTCCTTCCATTTCTCCCTCTTTCTCCGTCAATTCTGTTTCTGTTACCTGATTGATCATTGGAGGACCCTGATTAGATAAGCAGTCTAACCTACCTTCTATATTCAAATTTCTATGGTACAGCACCTGCCTCAACAAAACTACTTTATCTACAAAGCAAGTTTTGATCAGGTGACAATGCTTAGTACCTGTGTGAACCTGGGCAAGTCACTTAACCCTGTTTGCCTCAGTTTCCTCATCTCTAAAATGAGCTGGAGAAGAAAATGACAAACCACTCCAGTATCTTTGCAAAAAAGCCCCAAATGGGGTCATGAAGAGTCAGACATGATGGAAGGGACTCAACAACAAAAGCCTTAGGCAAAAACCTTGAGCTCCTAGTTTTCTGTATAAGGTTGGAAGCTGAGGCTAAACTTCCAGCATCAAACAGAAAGGAAGCAGTGCAGAAAGCAGTGATCAAAGGGAAGGGCAAGCCCCAGAGTGGGTCCACTGGGAAGAAAAAGGCGTGTTCTCCCACTTCAGTCAAACTTCACTCCACAATGACACCTGCTAGTTACAAATAAGAAACTCATCCTGGGATTCGTGCAGATTTTTATATTTGAGTTTGTTTTTTTTTCTGCTTGAAAGCATAAATATTATTATGATTCTTCATTTTGCTTCTTTTAAAGCAGTTTATTACATTATTGGTGCACACATTTAATATGCCTCTAAGGATGTTAATTCTTTGTGAGTTTTAATTTTGTTTCCATTTTATGTAAATTAATTTTTTTACATCTTGAGTTTAAAGGTAAATTTAACCTAACATTGGCTATATTTGAGGAAAATTGTTAGATGTTGAATTTTCTTCTTGGTTTTGATTTTTATTTTACTAGAATTTTCCTTTTAATTTCTTCAACTGTTGATATTCAATCTCATTTTTCCCCTACAGAACTGTAAAATCGATTTTTTTGAAAAATCCCGTTGTCTATTGATGGATGAACTCAAAGACCATCTCATTAACCCGTTGGTTAATGGCATCACCACAGAGAGCAAACCCTGGATTGCCTTTTAGGCAGTCAGTGCTTCTTAGGATTGAACTGGCATGGTGGCTATCACTAGATTCTTATAGTAGGAGGACAAAAGGGGGGAACTGTTAATTGTCAATTGACTATTTCAAGTCAATTATTTGTCCATATGGATTTTACCAGTTTGAGTGAATATTTTAAGGTTATCTCTTGGGCACCTACCACTTTCTATAGAATGATGGAGAAAGGAGATGGAAGAACTGCTCTATTAGACTGTAAGCTCCTTGAGGACAGGGGTTTCTTTGTGTTTATTAATTGTATCCCCAATGGTACAAAGCAGGCACTTAATAAATGTTTATTGAATTGGATTGAAATGGACACTGGCCTAAAGCTTTTAGTTGATAATTTCTGTTTTTCAGAGCCTGTCAAGTATGTGGGTCACACAGTATTGCAACAAGGTGTGAGCATTGACCACAGAAGATAAACTACTGGATTGAATTAAATTCCTCATATATGTGGAGTAGCTAAAGAAGGAGGACCAATACTGTCCTCACCTTAGGGAAGTGCTGAGGTTAATGGGGAAGATATATTCCACACGTGAAATGTATGTACAAAGAAACAGAATTTTAAAATTCAAGACTCAAAGCATGTAAAACATCACAAGTGGAGAGGGCCTTTTATGTATGAGGGCTCCTCTTTGAAAAAAAGGACTATTTTGAAAAGCTGAAAATTTAAAAACAGATTAAAAATCATTTTGACAAGATGATTCTTAATTTTACAAATAGTTCTATGTAGAAAGAACTCCATGTTGCAAGGAAATTATTATTTGATTAACAAAAAATTTTAATGTATACTTTTCAGCAACACATATACTATCTGAAGCAAAATGCTTTTGGGTACATGGATTCTAGAAAGAGGAATTGAGAGGTACTAGGAGAGTTGAGTTGACTTAGCCTAGTAAGACTTCTGGAAGAAGTCGGTCGGAAGTAGCAAGGACCAAAGATTGATCAGATGTCCTTAAATGCTAAAGACAATAAAAAGAGCTTTCAAAAATTTCGGAGACAAAAGGACCAAAAAAGGGGTAGAACTATTGGTTGGGATGTATAGGATGATAATAATCAATGCAGAAACATCTACTCAACTTTTATTTCTGTTTTCTTAACATCAAGTGTCATTTTTGGACTGGGAAGGTCATAAGAAAGATTGTTAAAAGAGAGTTGAACCTCAAGATGAAGTAGTGGAGAGCATCTAAGCACCCTCAAATGAGTTTGCCCCCAAGTCTGGATACCCCAGGGAACTAAAAGAGCTTGTAAATGTGATTGCTGAGCCAAGGTCAGTGATCTTTGAAACACTGTGAAGAACAGGTAAAGAGAAAAACTGGAAAGATTTCTGGAAGAATTTAGGCTTAGCCCAGCATCTCACACTGTGTACTACAGTAAGCCCCACATGGATATGTGACCTACATGTGAAAGATCATATCATAAGTTAGAAGAGAATGAAAGGAGATGCCTCTCACAAATATGGACAGGAGAATATTTTTTGACCAAACAAGGGACAAAGAGGGCCATAGGAGATAAAATAGACAATGTTGATTCCATAAAGTTGAAACACTTTCATACAAAATCAATGAAGTCAAAACAGAAGAAAACTCATTAACTAGAAAAATTTCATAACTTTCTCTGAAAAGGGTCTGATATCTAAGGAACTGATTCAAGTAGATAAGAACAAGAGTCATTCTCCAATAGGTAAATGGTCAACAGACATGAACAGGCAGTTCTCAACAGAAGGAAAGCAAGATATCAATAACCTTATGAAAAAAAATAATATGAATCTCTAATCAGTTGTTAAGCTCTAACTGTATAGTTGTCCTTTTCCTTTAATCCCTTCCATTCTCTTCCATTCTCTGTTATTCTGAGGAGGATCAAGTCTTTCTTCCTCAACCTTAGATCCCCTTTTTTTTTGCATTGCAGTCCTGGCATTATCCTCGACTTCTCATTCTCTCTTATCCCACATCTCCATTCAGTTACCAACTTGTTGGTTCCTACTCCACATCATCTCTCACATGTGTGTCATCTCCACTTACAAATTTATAACTCTGGCTCAGGCCCACATCACTCTAACTTGGACTGTTGCAATAGAGCACTACTTGAACTCCTTGCCTCAAATCTCTTCCCTCTCCAATTTATATTCCACACAGCTATCAGAGTGATATCAACCCACATCACTACCCTACTCAGTAAGTTCCAGAGGTTCCCTACTAATTCTAGGGTCAATTCCAAACTCATCTGTTCGCCTATCAAACTTTATACAACCTGGCACCAGTATACTTTTCTGGGCTTATTGTACATAACTCTTTCTTATGCGCTCTACAATCTAGGCAAACTAGCTTTCTTGCTATACACGACATTTTTTTCACCACCTGTGTGTTTTTACACTGCTGTCTCCCATGCCTGAAATCTTCTCCCTTACCTTGACCTTTTAAAATTCCTAGTATCCTTCAAAGCTTAATTCAGGAAACATTTTCTGTGTAAGACTCTTTCTGATCCTCCTTGCTGCTACTGCCTCCTTTCCTCCTGACCCTTCTAAATTTCCTTGTATTTACTTTCCTATTCTATTAAACTGGGGGGTTTATGTTGTTGTAAATATTTATCCATTTCATTTAGATTGCACATTTTTAAGTATATATTTAAGTAAAATGGTTCCTAACAGTTTCTTTTATTTCTTCTTCAACAGTTGTGAATTCATCTTTTTCGTATTTGATTCTAATAATCTCTTTCTTTTAAATCAAGTTAACAAATAGTTAATATGTTCTGTTGATATTTTTAAGGTACCTCTGCATCTTATTTTTTTTCTATTTTTGGCTTTCAATATTGTTCATCTCTCTGACTTTTCAGGATTTCTATTTTGGTATTTAATTAAAGGTTTTAATTTTTTTCCATTGTTTTTGGTTGCATATCCAACATATTGATAGACTTTCTTTTTTATTAATAGAAATGCTTAAAAATATACATTTTCTCCTAAGTAATACTTCGACTACATCCCAAAATTTTGATGTGTTATCACATTGTTGCCGTTTTTAATTTAAAAAAATTAAGTTTCTATAATATGTTCTTTAACTCACTCATTCTTTAGGATTAAATTGTGTGGTCTCCAATGAATTTTTAATCTTTGTTTCAAAGGACCTTTGCTGAATAACTTTTTTATATTATGGTCCATAAAATATATTTAATATTTATGTTTTCCTGCATTTGTTTGTGGAGTTTTTATACCTCCAAAATTGCTTAATACCTGTGAAGGTGCCATGCACAGATGTGAATTGTGTATGCTCCTTTATATTCCCATTCAATAGTCATTAAAGGTTTTCCAAATCTAACTTACTTAAAATTCTATTTCTTTGATATTTTGGTTGTTTGTTTGTTTATTCTTTATTAAATTCATCTAAATCCAAGAAGTGTAAATTAAGATTTCCCCATTATTATAGTTTTCCTGTTTATTTCTTCTTGTAATTCATTTAAGTCTTTCTTTAAGAATTTGAATCCTATGCCATTTGGTGCATATATTTGAGCATTGATATTAATTCATTTTCTGTGGTACTTTTCAGCAAAATATAGCTTCTCGGTTTATCTCTTAATTAATCTATTTTGGTTGTTGTTTTGTCAGAGATAATGATTTTACTCCTGCCTTTTACATCTCAGATGAAGCATAATAAATTTTATTCCAACCTTTTATTTTAACCCTGTGTATATCTTTCTATTTCAAGTGTGTTTCTTGTAAATAACAAGTTAATGGATTCTCCTTTCTAATCAATTCTGCTATCCTCTTCCATTTTGTGGGAGAGCTCTTCTCATTCATGTTCACAATTATATTTTTTAATTGTATCTTTCCTTCCTTCCTCTTCTCATACTTTTTCTCATCTTTGCCTCCAGCTGCCTCTTTAAGATTACATTTTGCTTAAAAAGAATCCCTCCTTTAATCTATGCTCCTCATTCTTCTGCTTTCCATTCTCCCCTTTCCTTTCTGTTTCCCTGTTGACTCATATGTGTTCCTGTACAAGCCAAGACCAAAGTGGAGGGAGTGTTGGTGCACGACTTTTTGTTTGCAGATGTTTGTGCACTCAATGCAGACTTTGAGGCTGAGTTACGACAAAAGATGGATCAATTCTCAGCCACTTGTGCCAATTTTGGTTTGACAATTAACACTAAGAAAACACAGGTTCTCCACCAGCAAACACCACAGCATTCATACGTGAAACTATCAGTTACAGCAAATGGAAAAATTTGGAGTACTGTGGATAAACTCACTTACCTTGACAGCATACTTCCCAAGTATGTACATATAGATGATAAGGTTAATATATGCATTGAAAGAGCTAGTTCAGTGTTTAGGAGGCTCAAAAAGAATATGTGGGAGACAAGAGATATTAGACTGCCAATCAAACTAAAGGTCTATAGAGCCATTGTGCTGACCTCATTGTTGTATGCCTGTGAAACTTGGAGAATCTACCAGCATCATGCCAGAAAATTCAACCACTTCCATTTGAATTTTTTTAGGAAAATTACGAAGATCACCTGACAAGTACTAGACACTGAGGCCTTTCCTTGAGCTGAACTACAAAGCATTCAAATTCTACCGTAGAGAACACAATTCCAATGGGAAGGCCACATTGATTAAATGCTAAATATACATTTGCCCTTACAGACAATTCACACAAGGCAGCTGCTCACATGGTGGTAAGAAGAAATGATTCAAGGACACTCCAAGGTCTCTATGAAGAACTTTGGTATTGATTGTGAGACATGGGAGACATTGGTACAGGATTGTCCAATATGGCATACCCACATTAAAGAAGGCTCTGTATTATATGAGCAAAGCAGAATTGCGGTAGCTTAAAATAAATGTGAGAAGTCAAATTTAGAAACATCTCTCTCCCAAATGTTCATATGGACTATTTAAGACTGACCTGGACCTGTGGTAGAGCTTGGAAGGCTCTACCACACAGCAACAGCTGTATGTTGATCCAATGTCATGGTGCCATTTTGGTCCTCTTCAAGCACAAAGGACAAGCAGCAACAACAATAGCAATGGAATTAGGAATTCATTCAGCCATTCTGAAAAGCAATTTGGAACTATGTGCAAAATGTCATCAAATTGTGCATACCCTTTGAACCAGCAATGACACTACTGTGCATATACCCCAAAGAGATCAGATAAAGAGTAAAAAGACCCATATGTCCAAAAATATTTGTAGTGGTTCTTTTCATATTAGCAAAAAGCTGGAAACAGGAGAAGTGACCACCTATTGGGGAAAGACTATCCAAGTTTTGCTATATTAATGGAATAGAATATTATTATGCCATGAAAAATGGTAAAATGGTCAGTTTCAGAGCAAACATGGAAGAACTAAATGAACTAAAATAGAGTGAAGAGAGTAGAACCAGAAGAACAGTTTATACAATGATTATTTTTTAAATTATTTTTAAAAAAACTTTGAAAGACTTTAGAACTCTAATCAATGGAATGACAAACCATGAGTTCAAATTATTGAATCATAATCAACCAAAGATAAGGCAAACTTCACACATCCTGACAGATAGATGACAGACTCAAAATGCAGAATAAGGTATCAACATTTGGACAAAATCCGTAAGAGAATTAACTTCAATTGACTATGTATATTTGTGCTGGGCCTGGGGTAAGGAAGACTCATCTTATGAGTTCAAATCCAGCCTCAGACATTTACTGGTTGTGTGTCTCTGAGCAACTCACTTAAGCCTGCTTGCCTCAGTTTCTTCATCTGCAAAGTGAATGGAGAAGGAAATGGCAAATCAATCCAGTATCTTTGCCAAGAAAATTACAAATGGGGGTCCCAAAGACTCAGACGTGACTGAAAATGATGAAACAACAAAATTTGTTATAAAGGTTTCCTTTTTGTTGTTGTTCAATGAGGAAGAGAACAGGAGAGAGAAAATCCTATCTGACATGGAAAAAAAGAATAGGCAATCCATGGGCCTATCTGTCACCATCAGGGAAGGAGCCAATAGAAAGGGGAAGATTTCAGATTACACAGATGGGAAGGATGATCAAGCTATTAGAGGAGATAGGAGAGGATCAAAGATGCAAGTAGAGGGGTTTGCCTTAGTGATGTAACAGGGCTTTGATGCATTCCCAGACCACCTAACATGGAGGCAACTATTTGGGAGGTGCCAGGGACATGCTTCTAGGAAAAGGTATTCTGGGTTCCCCTACCACGAGAGCGAGAGCAGCCTTTTCCACTAACTGCATAATCAAAATAGACAATATCTTTAAAACTATCAGACCAGGAAGGTTATGCGCTTTTTCCAGCTTTGTCCAGAAGGCTGAAGGTACACTTCAACAGCTAAGGTGCTTGTGAACTGATCTGGTTTAGGGGAAAGGCTATTTTCTCCCTCTCCCTTTTAGGCCCAAAGAATCAGGAATGGGGTTTTGGTCTATTTCATTTGTCCTTTTCGGTTAAAGGCATTAGCAATTGAGTCCCTGGACCTGGGAACCTGAGCCATAGCAACCCTGCAGGCAAGATTCCAGACCATATGCTACTGCTGGCCCAGCAGAGAAGCCCTGAGAAGTCAAGGTACTGGGTCATAAGGGCAAAGAGATTTTGGATTCAGAGCTTGATGTCACTCTGATATATAGAAACAGAACTAAATTTTGGACCTAATCCTTCTCTCCTTCACAGATGCTGAGGTGGTGTTCCTGGGTAGGAGAAGGAAACAGTGAGTGGCGTTGTGATTATGCTGCCCCAGGTGTTGTGGCAGGGTTAGGGGAATTTCTGTGTTCTGGCATTGTTCTCCCTTTGAAGTTAATATTCCTTTGTAAAAAGCTAATCTGACTTTTAAGAAGTTAAATGGAATTGGAGTCCAGGGGACCCCTAAAATTGAGGGAAAATAATGAGATACAGGTTTTAGCCACTGGCAAAGATAATAGATACCACTATCCTCCTTAGGGGAACCAGGGTATTGTGGGGGGAAAGTGAAATGTAATATACCTGGCTTTCAGGTAGTACAAGCCTGTGTAATTACTATTACAGTGACAAAGACCTCCTCTTTCTGAAGCAAAGGAAAGGACAGATAACGTAGAGAGCATTCAATGTGTATAAAATAGGAATAAAAAAGCACTTCTAGGGGCAGCTATGTGGCACAGTGAGTAGAGTACCAGCTCTGCAGTCAGGAGGACCTGAGTTCAAATTTGGCCTCAGACACTTGACACACTAGCTGTGTGACCTAGGGGCAAGTCACTTAACTCCAATTGCCCTGCCTTCCCCCGCTCCAAAAAAAAAAAAACAAAAGCATTTCTTTTTTACTACTAAAATAATAGCCCAAATCCTCTGCTAAGCAAAAGGCAGAAGTGGGTGACAGGAGAATGTTTGCTACAGTTACTGTGGGGCAGGGGGATGAAACAATAACCCCTCAGTCACAACAGGATTATACATACATACATACATACATATATATATATTATATATAGATGTATATATATATACACACATATATATCTGTATGTATGTGTGTGTGTGTGTGTGTGCGTGTGTGTGTGTGTGTGTGTGTATAATGAGCAGGTGGAGCTTTGGTCCAGCACAGACGATCACTTGTGAAAGTTTAACTATCCCTTCTCATATTTTCATTAAGGAACTCGAACCCACATTATGGGTGTAAATTATCCTATCAAGATTTTGGAAAGACACGAAAGAATGCATGTATGAGCTGGCAGGTACTGAAGGTCACCTGATCAACTTCTGATTGTAACCAACTACCAGCACTTGTTTCATCCTTAAAGGCTTTGGGGATTATTTAGGGCTTACATGACCTTGACAACAAACTTTGTGTAAATGTATCCAACCCAGAACTCATATATATTCCAGCCTATGATGCACCAGTGGCCCTTCTTCTTGTCAAGGGCAACCTTTCTATTCATGTTCTTGATTGCTTTCCCTCTCATCTCTTCTAAGAGCTAAGCTCTCCAATCATCCTTTCTTTCTCTCATGATGATTTTCTTTTCATCTCCTGTCTTCTTCTCTATCACCTACAAAAAATACCTGTGTCACTCAAACTCTGAGAAACTTTCACTTGACCACACTGTCCTCTCAAGGTATCATCTTTAATATCCTCTCCCTTTCACAGCAAAACACCAAGAAAGGGTCATTTATAATAGATGCTTCCATCCTTTTGCTTCTCAACCTGTTTTATCAACCTTCTCAACCTTCTTACCTTGAGGTTTTTTTGCTTTTTTTTTTTATAAATGTATATTTACTCAAAAGATATAGCAAGAATTGAAATATAACAACATCCAGCTACAGAACTCAGCCAGCAATCCAGGCTGGGAGAACCCTGGGCACACAAAACTGGAGGTGATTCCCAGGCCTCCTAGCCCAGGATGGGAGTCTGTTGGAGCTACAGGAGGAAGCAACGCAGTGCCTGAGGCCATGAGAACAACTACTCCTGAGACTTGCAACCAACACTCTAAAGGTTTCAAACTTGCCTTCTTAAACTTCCAGGAGCCATAATGGCCAGCTAAAACAGCTCTCATCCCTGCCTCCCTAACCCAGATAATACCCCCTTGGGAGAAATCCTGAAATAGAGGAGCCAGAAGTCAGGCTTCAGTAGCCTTTTAGCTTGAGAAATTGGGGAGAGGGCCCTTCTCGTGGTGGTGGAAGGAGACTAGTGCAGGAAGAGAGGTGTCCCAGCAAGCCCCACCTCAGCAGAACAGTGGGAGCTCCAGAGCCTCAGGGGGGTGGAGCCAGCAATCGTCAACACCGGGACCCCAGACTGCCTTCACACAGCCAGGGGAAGTGGCAGACATCAGTGCAGAAAAAGGCCGTACCACATCACTAAGGGAAGAAGCGACTTCCAGCAGCCAGACCATCCCTCCCCCACACCTCATGAAACCAGAGGCCATAACACACAAAGCCAGTAACTACACACACAATTCCCAGAACAAGAAGCCTGTGACAAAGGTCCCTGAGTCCCAGAAGCAGAAATCCACTTTAAAGCCAGGAAAAATTTAACCAACATAAAGAACTCTAGAAAACCGAAGTCCATTGATTCTTTTTATGGAGACAGGGAAGATCAAAATACCAACTCAGAAGAGGACAGCACTGACACTAGACCCACATCTGAAACATCAAAAGTGAATGTAAACTGGTCTCAAGCCCAAAAAGCATTCCTGGAAGAGCTCAAGGAGGATTTTAAGAACCAAATTAGAGAGGCAAAAGAAAAAAATGGAAAAAAATTCACTAAGGAGAACTAATCTTTAAAAAGTAAAACTGGTGAAATGGCTAAAGAAATTCAAAATCTAGTTAGAGAAAACGGCTCCCTGAAAAGTATGAAAAATGAAGACAACAATTCATTAAAAATTAGACTTGCGGAAGTAGAAGCCAATGACTCTATGAGACATCAAGAGTCAGTCAAAAAAAATCTAAAAAATGAAAAAAATAGAAGAAAACATGAAATATCTGATTGGAAAAACAACTGATCAGGAAAATAGATCCAGGAGAGACAATCTAAGAATTATTGGTCTACCAGAAAGCCATGATGAAAAAAAAGAGCCTAGACAGCATCTTCCAAGAAATCTTCAAGGATAACTGCCCTGAGGTCCTACAACCAGAGGGCAAAGTGGACATTGAAAGAATCCACCAATCACGCCCTGAAAGAGATCCCAAATTGAAAACTGCAAAGAATATTATAGCCAAATTATGAACCTCAGAAAAACCTGGAAAGACTTACATGAACTGATGCTGAGTGGAGTGAGCAAAACCAGGAGAACAGTAACAGCTGCATTGTGCAATGACTGACTTTGATAGACTTAGCTCTTCTCAACAATGCAAGAACCTAAAATAATTCCAAAAGACTCATGATGGAAAATTCCATCCAGAGAAAGAACTATGGAGTCTGAATGTAGGTCAAAGGATATGATTTGTTCTCTTTTTTCTTTTGTTCTGTTTTTTCTTTCTCATGGATCATCCCATTCATTCTAATTTTTCTATACAGCATAACTAACATGAAAATATGTTTAATGAGAATGTATATGTAGAGTCTGTATCAGATTTCACAATGCCTTGGGGGAGGGAAAGGAGGCAGAGAAAATTTGGAAGTGAATGTTGAACACTAAAAATAAATTAATTAATTTTTCAAAAAAAATATACTTGGCTAAATGCAGGAAAAAATGACTCAAGAAAACAACTCCTTAAAAAGTAGAATTGGGCAAATGGAAAAGGAGATGCAAAAGCTAACTGAAGAAAATAATTCCTTAAAAATTGAAATTGGGCAAGTGGGAACTAATGACTCTATGTGAGACACCAAGAATCAGTCACACAAAATCAAAAGAATGACAAAATAGAAGAAAATGAAAAATACCACAGTGGAAAAACAACTAACTTCGAAAATAGATGCAGGAGAGATAATTTAAGAATTATTGAACAACCTGAAAGCTACAATAAAAAAGAGGGCCTGGGCAGCATCTTTCAAGGAATTATCAAGGAAAATTGCCCTGATATCCTAAAACCAGAGAGTAAAATTGTCATTAAAAGAATCTACTGAAAAAAACACTATTCAGGATGGCAGCCGGGAAGCAGTGACTGGCGTGAGCTCCCCACCAAGTTCCTCCAAAAACCTATAAAACAATGGCTCTGAACCAATTTTAGAGCTGCAGAACCCACAAAGTGGCAGAGGGAAGCAGGGCTCCACCGCAGGACAGCCTG